>JAQGDQ010000353.1:73786-146286 GCA_030141605.1 Tubiluchus corallicola | reverse complement strand
TTAGTTACATAAAGGGGCAGTACCTTTACGTGCAATATGACAATGACTGGCTTTATGCTTTCATATTCGCATTTGTAATTATTACCTCCCAGATGAGTAACTACTTCAGTTGAATAACTAACTTAGATAGACAAACTTAAGAATCTTATAAGTGTAAAAATATGGTTGTACTGTAGATCTAAACGAAAATATAAAGTTAAAGGTTAAGAACTCATTTAAAGATTATGTTTTAAGATACCTATTATAGCTCCTTACAACACTGTATAATGTAATATAATTACAAATGTACTGAAATGAGTGGATATTACAAAGTTAAATTTCTGTAGATATGTTACTTGTTAAAGATTCTTGCAACAAACAAGAGTGCTAAAATGAGTAGATATTAGAAAAGTTGATTTTCTATAGATACGTTACTTTACTCACATCCCCTGTTGTCTTTGTAAGCTGTATATTTTTATGCGAAATAAACTCATAATAATAATAATTACTATTATTATTTATTTACCATTAATTCGTATCTGTTTTCCAAACAGCACAATCACGTTAGTGAATTAGTAGAAAAAGACTACAGAATTAGCATTGTTATACCAAACTCACACAACAGAAGCATAACAGTAGTTATATAAAAATCAAATAGTAGTTATATATAACAGTAGTTGTACATAAAAATCAAACAGTAGTTATATAGTCAAGTATATCGTACAGTTCTACAGTACTTAAAAAATCGAAGGTGTCATTTTCACGATCATATAAAATATCTAACAAAAATGTACAGTACTTCGTTTTATTATCACCAAGGCTATATTCGCATTTACTGATATCTTTTAAAACTCTCTTCAAATTTCAGTATAGAATCAAATGTAGAGTAGTTGTAAAAGTAATTAACAAACTGTACATTAAATCCTGGAACGAAACAGAATGGATATACAAGTGTTTAATAAACTGTACATTAAATCCTGGAACGAAACAGAACGGTTATACAAGTTTTTAACAAACTATGCATAAAATCCTGGAACGAAACAAACAGAGAAGTTAGCATTACGAGCAAAGAAGCTGATAGGGAATTATTGCTACACAAACCTTTTACATACATGTTTACAAAACGTTTATGAAATACCAAACTAGGATGATTAGTATTGTGTAACAAATAGTGATGACTACGGTAACGGTAGATTCCAAATATTCAGAGCTGTGTTAATATTTTCAACATTGCGATTGTTAAATTTCCAAGTTTGAGATTCGTAAAAATGGAAATACGCCTGGAATAGGTTAATTCTCACTTTAGACTACTGAAAAATATTTATCATCAAAGCACAGTTATTATTATTATTATTATTATTATTATTATTATTATTATTATTATTATTATTATTATTATTATTATTATTATTATTATCATTTTTATTATTGTTATGAAAGCATCGAGAGAGTGAGAGAGAAAACAGGAAGAAGACTTAACTCTTTGCTCTACGGCCATCGGTCTGTTTGCTGCATTTCAGGTGTTTGTGCTTCCGTGATTACAGGTGTGTGCTAATGTGTACTCAGCTAATTAGAGGCAGGTATTTACTACATACAGAATTTATGGTGGTCATACCAATGGGTATTAGTTATCGAATGAGAAAATAATAATGCCTTGTGTATTCAAGCCGCAGCCAAAACTGACAGTCATTCAGACAAACGATGGAAAGGTAGTTAGGATGGTTCGTTTCTAGATCCCCGGGGGCACGGCAGAGTTAAATGAATCATTGTGACGTAAAATTAACTTGAAGATAGTAAAAATGATAACAATGTACCGTGTATTGCAAATAATTAAAATTTTCATTACCATTATATTGTATTAATTCAGAATTCAAAACATCTTTTAGGCTCAGACACTAGACATGGCAAGACAAAGTTGACAGGACATTACGCCAACACCAACATCGCCAACACCACCATCTCAGTATATAATTCCACGAAAATAACTACGACAACAACGACAATGACAACAGCAGCAGCAACAACAACAGGAATAATAACAACATCAATAACAGTAGTAGCAACAGCAGCAGTAACAACGACGACGACAACAGCAGTGACAACAACAACAACGACAACGACGACGACGGTGACAACAATAACAACAACAGAAACAACGTAAATGGCGACTACGGCCCGAGTCCAGGAACCAAAATACACAAGCAAAATAATTTAAGCTAATGAAATTAATAAAAGCAGCTAACAGCAACTTTTATACATTATAAGTAGAAACGTTTTGATAGCCTATGTTGATTTAAAGGACAATCTAATGGGAATAAAGGTCACATTGAAAGACAAACATTTCCTGACAAAGTAAATTAAACAGCAATTACGTTCACTTTAAATGTTTCATCTTTCATCTCACTATCTCGCATTCTATCTCAAAAATAAGAAAAAACACAATGGCGTCCCATCCGTTCAGAGTAAAAGCACGAATGACTACCGTCAGCATTGTAATTAGGATTCAGTCTACAGCAAACTGCTACAGAGAAAATTTATACATTACGTACATACAATATAAGGCATGTAGGTTATGTATAAAATGCTTCCGAAGTTTTTAAATACTGCTGTTACAACTGATATGAATTCAATTCAATTCAATTTTTATTTGTTTATACAACAAACATGTAACAAAGTGTTAGTAATAATACAGACTTAATACTAATAAAAGTCTGCTTGTTAAACTACTACACAGATTTGATAAAGAAGAATTCTAATTGAAGAAGATTTCAAGGTAATGATATAAACTAGTAAAATATAGTTAAATGTTGGTTTAGGAGTGTTGCTAGTTTTAATGAAATTGATTTTTTGTTCTGTGAATTCTTCTGGGCACTTCCTCTGGGATGCACAATACAGGAGTTTTTGTGATGATAAAGTAAAAGAAATGTTGCTAAATCTGTTAATCAACTAAATGTTATATTATTTGACTTTCTCTATTTGTACACAGACACTAGTAATAAATGTTAATTACTAATCAATATAATATTATATTAAATTTCGTAAAGATGAACTAATTTAAGAATGCAAATGTGTAAAATGTAATATTTGCCCTTTTGCGAAATAAATTATCTATTATAAGTGACAAATATTGCTGAATCGCCATTTTTGTAGCATTATCCTTTAATTAATGTATACAAAAAGCCATGCTTAGTTTACATACAAGCAAGCTTGGTCGGCTTAGTACAAAGTGCCTGTAGACGTGAGCCGGACGCAAGGATTACGTATTATGCTGTGTACGTTTCAGCTTCTTAACTGATAAACGTCTCGCAAAATCATAAACAACCATCTGTGCATTATATTGTGTAGGCAGGGCGTACATGGACGAGTTCTGAGCATCTGTCTGATCCGATACCATTTGTCTAAATTAATTAGCCTTTTCACAGTTCCAGCGATTGATGATGATCGTGAAAAGATCAAAGGTTAACTGTACCAGACAACGCATTTGTGTACACTTGACAACGCCTCGCAGCCCATGCTATTGTAATAAAAGTTTTAACAGCTCGCTACAACCTTACCTAGTTCATTTTTTTCGTGTTCCCAAGCAAGATCCTGCTAGTAAATCACTCTACACACAGACTAATGCATAATTAAGTAAAGTCCATGTAAAACAACTGAAGTACTGAACTAATAATTTGCGTTCCCACATGTCACATGACGAATGTAGTTAAGACGCGTTGCTGTGGTACACTTAACCTTTGACTTACAGCAACTGCGCGTGCGCACAACGAAAGTACGGAAAGGTTTATTAGCAGACAATTACGAACTGTTTAAAGTGGTACGCCAAACCAAACTGCAGTTTAGCCATAATCCAAAAGACTGCCAAGCCACTGCCTAGTTTAACTTGAAGTGAAAATAAGATCAAACTGTTTTAACTTTCGAACACAATTTTCAAACGAAATGACGGCGACGACGACAGCAACAACACAAAGATTGTGACGAAGACGGCGATGTTGATGACTTTTGACGATACAAATATCAATCGCGAAAACGTCAACAACTGGAATGAAATAAGTGCCCAAACAAAAATACACAAAACTATTTATAGTTGCAATAAGTACTTGAAAAGGATCATTCTTGATTCATGCTTGAAATACAATCTTGATGCCTCCATGTCTCATGCAGTCGCAATGTATGGCTTCCCATTATTTATAATATTCTATTGTAATATAGCTCTATGTAATTTAAACATACAGTGCGGTCGTTTCCTCCCCTCCCTTCCTTCTTCCTATCCCTAATCTTACTACTTTTTCCATTCCATCATGTTTATTAACCCTAACCATTCTTTCATTCGCTCACCCTCCCATCCCTTCCTTCTTCCTGTCTCTAATCTTACTATTTTTTCTACTCCATCATGTCTACTAACCGTAACCATTTTTTCATTCACTCATCCTCCCCTCCCTTCCTTATTCTCTCCTCTCTTCCTTCTTCCTATCCCCAATCTTACTATTTTTCCATTCCATCATATCTACTAACCATAACCGTTCTTTCATTCACTCATCCTCCCCTCCCTTCCTTCTTCCTATCCCCAATCTTACTATTTTTCCATTCCATCATATCTACTAACCCTAACCATTCTTTCATTCACTCATCCTCCCCTCCTTCCTTCTTCCTATCCCAATCTTACTATTTTTCCATTCCATCATATCTACTAACCCTAACCATTCTTTCATTCCTCATCCTCCCTCCTTCCTTCTTCCTATCCTAATCTTACTATTTTCCATTCCATCATGTCTACTAACTAACCATTCTTTCATTCACTCATCCTCCCTTCCCTTCCTTCTTCCTATCTCTAATCTTACTATTTTTTCCATTCCATCATGTCTACTAACCCTAACCATTCTTCCATTCACTCCTTTGTGCCACCTTAACAAGCCAAGCTTTCAAGGTGTCATACAGCAACTCTTTTATTTGGTTAATTTGACTTCATCAATGTTTTTTACCTATACTGTTTCTTTTTTCATGTTGTATGTTAATGTACTGTATATGTGTTGCTAGTGAAATAAATAAATTTGATTTTTTATAGTTGTCACAGTTATTATCAGTGGCAACAGTAATGAAAATATTGATGACGATGATGCCGATGACGATGATGATCATGATGATGTGATGATGCTGATGATGACGACGACGAATTCTTACGCTACCGCCATTTAAAATACTTTTACAACGACAGTAATTTTAGTTGCCCAGTAACAGAGAAAGTAATGTTGATTTTACAATTCTTAACAGCTACTTTCAGATGTTTCCATTTGCCTCGGGCATTGTTCCGTCTATTAGCACGTTTCTGTTTTCTTCTGGTTAAACTTTGAACCCCTCAGATAGCTCAACGTCTACTTCGTCATATTGCAAAAAAATCAAGCTCTTCCTTTTTTCAAAATCACTCCCTTGGTTTAAGAAAGTTAAAGAAAAAGGGGGGGGGAGTTTGAGCTGCAAACAATACTAAGCACCAATGTCTACTGTTACGTTAAAGCACACATTGCACAGAAAACACAGAATATACGAAAAAACTTTTGAATAGACTGTTTTAGTGGTGCCCTGGGCAGGATTAAGACCTTACGGGACCCTAGGCTAGTGAAATTATGCCCCCTGCCCACCTCAGATAGAGCCACCCTTTAACTCGCCTGCAAGCATCTTGAATATTTTTACTTTTTTACTTGTGATATTTTAGCGACATTTACATAGCAGATACGTCATTGTTTCACAATTTCAGTATGCGTCAGTGGCTCACCAAAAATATTATTAGTAATCTTACTGACAAGACAAGACATTAGTAATCTTACTGACAAGACAAGACATTAGTAATCTTACGGACAATTTATAATTTCGCTTAGTTAGCGAAGAGAGTGCCACGAATGTTCTGATTATTTTCTAAGCACTTTATGGGAACTTTAAATGAACCTTAAGCAATGTTATAAAAACTTGTTTTAAACGTCTTACTGTTAAAATGGTTGCGCCTATGTAACGTTCGTCACGAGAGTTTAAATTTACAAGATATTTACAACTTTACTGCTAATACGCATTCAATAACACAGCATGTAGGTGACATAAAATTTCAAGACGAATTTTTGATCGTTATTTACGAAGGACCTTTTCTTGTGCTTTTTAAAGCAAAAGCAAAAGTCTTTCGGAAAGTTGAGCTTATTTTTAGTTTAGTTGAGAAAAGTTTTAGAAAGTTTTAGCAGTGAAATTGTGATAAGCGCCTCGTGTAATTAATAATTTCATTTTAAAATCGCGATCACTTCACGCTTTGGCGCGCTCATTTTGGTGAAAAATGGCGTCATCTGGTTACCGTGCAATATAAACAGTTATCCTGCCAAATGCTTCAGCAATCTTTTTTTTTACTTATAGAGCGAACTGTATAAACTAAGTAACCCACCCGGTACCTACTGTGTGCTCGCAAGTTTACACGTGTATCTGAAAGTCAACAAAATCTGTAAATTAATTACATTTACGCGACTAATGTATACTACTTACACATTTTAAGGTATAATCCTCTGCGTCTAACCACTTTAATCTTGCTCATAATTGATCAAATGACTAATTTTTACATAAACACAAATAAATACAACGCTAGAATAACTGAACTTCTGAGTGAACTGTACAAACTTCTCAACGCGTACCTCCTTCATCACAACTTGCCTTCACAACATTCACACTACCCAGCAGAAACCAGCTTACGTCATTTTTTTCAAATATGCCGGCAGCGACGTTCGTTTGGCGGGAGATAAGAAACATTTAAATTTCTTTAAGCAAAGCATTCTATGCGCATATATTGTGTGGTGATTTATTGTATATTAAAATATAATAAATGTTGTTCGAGGTTTGATTCTTCCTTTAAATTAAAATGTAGCTCCAGTTCAATTTACTAGAGCAGTACAGTACTAGTACAGCTCAGTTTACTAGAGCACTACAGTACTGGTACAGCTCAATTTACTAGAGCACTACAGTACTGGTACAGCTCAATTTACTAGAGCAGCACAGTACTAGTACAGCTCAATTTACAAGAGCAGTACAGTACTAGTACAGCTCAATTTACTAGAGCAGTACAGTACTAGTACAGCTCAATTTACTAGAGCAGTACAGCGCTAGTACAGCTCAATTTACTAGAGCAGTACAGTGCTAATACAGCTCAATTTACTAGAGCACTACAGTACTAGTACAGCTCAATTTACTAGAGCAATACAGTACTGGTACAGCTCAATTTACTAGAGCAGTACAGTACTGGTACAGCTCAATTTACTAGAGCAGTACAGTACTGGTACAGCTCAATTTACTAGAGCACTACAGTACTAGTACAGCTCAATTTACTAGAGCAGTACAGTACTGGTACAGCTCAATTTACTAGAGCAGTACAGTACTCGTACAGCTCAATTTACTAGAGCAGTACAGTACTGGTACAGTACTAGTACAGCTCAAATTACTAGAGCAGTACAGTACTGGTACAGCGCAATTTACCGGATCTTTCTTTAGCATTTTTTAAACGTTTATGCTCTAAATAAAGATTGTAAACTGAATGTGCAAATTATTTAACATTAAAGCTCGGCTCATATCAAGACAGATTTTGCTAAACAAAATGGTAAGTTCATATTTTTTGTGCTGCAGAGCGTGTTAAACACAAGGCCATTACATCTTCAATTCACTTCCCACAGTAATTTTCAAATGCAAATAAAATGCACTGCTGCTTGCGGAAGACCCAGGGCAAATTTCACTTTCCAAAATCGGTTATGGAAATTGGGCGCGCTGTAAATATTTTTATCGTAAAGCTATTATGTACGCTTTAAACGTGATTCGGTTTAAATCTTCTCGCATTATCTCGTGTAATCCGGTTAACCTTCACCTATAACTTTAACGTGATCGTAATTACCTCGAGCATTTTTACCTGTAAATTAAAGTCATGTGATGAAAAGCGAATACCTGTATGTAAAAATACATGCGCAATGCACGCACGCACGCGCCCTCACAGACCGTACACTTATACGTAAAAATACATGCGCAATTCACGCACGCACGCACCATCACAGACCGTATACTTATACGTAAAAATACATGCACAATGCACGCACGCACCCTCACACATCCACACAGTAAACTTGTACGTAAAAATACATGCGCAATGCACGCACGCACCATCACACATCCACACAGTAAACCTGTACTTAAAAATACATGCGCAATGCACGCACACACCATCACACATCCACACAGTAAACCTGTACTTAAAAATACATGCGCAATGCACGCACGCACCATCACACATCCACACAGTAAACCTGTACTTAAAAATACATGCGCAATGCACGCACGCACCCTCACAGTCCTGAATGTACGTGTATAAAACCGAATTGAAAGGTTGGGCACTTTCTTTTTGCGCGGTTATCTGAAATTTTTTCGTTTAAATCACGCTGCAAATACAGACGAAAGTCACAAGTAAAAAAGTCATAGGTAAAAAGTCACAGGTCAAAAAATCACAGGTCAAAAAGTCACAGGTAAGGAAATCACAGGTAAAAAAGTCACAGGTAAAAAACCACAGAAGAAAGAACATAGCAACAAGAATGTACAGTTTTAGAATTAGACTCAAGGTTATTTCTTTTTTCCCGTACCTTTTTCCTGTGCCTTCTTTCTGTGAATTTTTTGTCTGTAATTTTTACCTGGATTTGTATACCTGCATTGCCTTCACAAAAACTTAATTGTCCACGAACGTTCATAGTAGTAGTAGTAGCTGTTGTTGCTGTAGTTGTAGCTGTAGTTGTAGCTGTTGTAGTATCTGTTGTTGTTGCTGTTGTTGTTGCAGTAGCAGCAGCAGCAGCAATAGCAGCAGCAGCAGTAGTAGCAGCAGCAGCAGTAGCAGCAGTAGTAGTAGTAGTAGCAGCAGCAGTAGTAGCAGTAGTAGCAGCAGTAGTAGAAGTAGTAGCAGCAGCAGCAGCAGTAGTAGCAGTAGTAGCAGTAGCAGCAGCAGTAGTAGTGTTTTTATTGTCATTACGACCAATATGATTACATGTATATTTACAATAACGATAAAGTAAAAAATTTTAACGGTTAAATTAATATAAAAATTAATAAAGGGTAAAATTAAAAAATAGTAAATAGAAAACAGCTAAAACAATGAAGAAGCGCGACGTTGGAAAAAAATCACAGAAAGATAATACAACTGAAACACGAATTTTTCACAATTATTACAGCTAATACAACCAATATTACAGATATTACAACTAAAACACGAATTTTTGTCTCTCTCGAACGAAACAAATCCAGGTGAAAAAGTCACAGGTAAATGGATCACTTACAGTGATTTTGGCCAGTGATGCTGCTTTCTATTTTTGAACGTACACAACTCTAGTAACCCGTCTATGCGTCGTTTAGAAGACACCAAAGGAGCTCCTCCAACTACCCACCCCCTATCAAATTTTCCATCGTCCTCACCCAAACAGTAGCGCGTAATCTGACAGCCACTCAGCCGAGTCACAGTCGAATGCACGCAAATAGCCCGGGATGGTATTCACGTACAGAACCTCACATCCTGAATCGGGGAATAATTCTACCTTTAAACATTGTTATTCAAAAAGGCGTCTCCGAGAATATGGGGCCGCAGAGGTGCAAGCATGGCAGTAGATAACTGCGCCCCGGGGTATACAGTCCCATTCCTGGTAAAAGAGGTGATCAACCTGTGCATCACTTCTAAAAAATCTCAAGTCCTTAACTAACCGCAAAGTGTCAGAGAGTAGCAGTAAACAAACTTGCATTGACTTAAATCAAGCGCAAAATTATTAAAAGTTTCGTTAAAAGAAATTCGTTTAATGTCAAAACTTGAGAAATAATCTTGGTTTTGATAAATTATTCTTAGAACTTCGTACGATTCTAATATTATCTGGAAACTTCCCTTTTAAAGTTTTAATTCTTCCCGCCTATGATAATATCGGAAGGCAAAGGGTCAAAACTCGCGTCACGCCAGCCCACCCACAGAAATTCACAGCAAAAACGTGAAAGAGGTTAAAGAAACATAAAAGAGGCTGCAAGAATGCTGTAAAAATGCATAAAAAAGCTTCGCATAGTTATTAATGAAACTAAAACCTGTATGAGAAAATTCATGACTTAGCAGCAAACAAATACAAAAATACGAAAGATGCATTAACTATTTTAGATAGGCAGTCACATAATATCGACACTTCTTATTCGAAGTTTTGAAGTTCGACTTTCAAATTTTTAACACTTTACAGGTAATTCTTACGTAACAGAAAAGTCCTGTATTAGAAAATGCAGGACTTAACAGCAAACAAACGTATAAAAGAACCCTCGACGTATTAACTATTTCAGATAGGCAATCATAATATCGACATTTCCCATTCGAAGTTCTTGAAAATTTTTAGTAGTGGTAGTAGTATAGTTTATTGTCTATAAATACAATGATTAATACAAAAACTAGGTAGCAGAAAATAATAAAATCTACAGTCCATTCATTATTCTATTCAAGAATTTATCACAGGTGGATCATATTAGCATATAAAATAAAATAGTTCTACTAACTTTGCTTATCATTGAAACTAACCATCTACTAACTATCATTGAAATAAATGCTTATACATTTAGTTTGATATTTTAAGCGAATAGTAAATGGAGCCACTGTTAGTTTTGAAAAGTTTGTAGCACGTAAGAGCAAATTTCAAATGCATGGTTTCTCTACACGATATTAGACAGTGCAGAAAATTTCACACTAGGATATTTAACGCTTTAGGAATAACTGTTACGTTAATTTATCTATAGCATAACGAAGCTGAGCAAGATCACAGCAGCCATTGCAGTTTTGCTGACTATGCTGCTTGTATTCCATTTTAATTTATCAATGCTTTCAGTTACAGGAAGTTTAAGTCCTTCAGCGAACTCAGCAATGTTAAGACTTCGTAAATGCACTTTTATCTTCGAGTTCTCTTAAATAACTGCTTAAAAACAGCGCGTTCGTTTGAATCTTGAAGGTCGCGAGTTCAGATGCTAACTATTTATTTTTCTCTTACACAATAATCAATTATTTTCATATTTATGATGGCAAAATATAGGCTCAGGGGGAGGGTGGCGGAAAAACTAAACAGCTATAAAATTATTATAGTAATAAATTATATATTAAAATTGTAGAGTAAGCGATATCACCATGTAACTAGCAATTGTGAAATTATATATATATAAATTATTCTTAAATTATATATATATAATTTTACATACACATTTTCACACTATACAGTAACTTATCGGTCATGAACAATAAAAGAAAATAAAGGTAAGAAAATAAAATTAAATTAAAATTTAGTTAAAAATCAAATGATCACTACTGTAATCATTAGTACGACAAAATATTCTACGCCGAAATATAATACAGTACGAATACTTGCTATCAGCAAATTGTGAAAAATTTACATACTCTCACCCTTAATAATTTCATAAGTATAGCAAAATTAGATTATAAGTAGTCAATACCACAAACAATATATGATTTCCTTGCATTAAACACGTGCATTTCGACACTTTATACATCAAAGTTTGTGAGTTAAAGGCAAAGGCATTAAAAATGGTACCCGCTTTTGCCCAGGCCGGCGTATAAGATCTCCGGATGGAATCGTGTAAAAACGAGTTTAAAGTATTTTCTGTTACGTTGTTAGAGTATGTTATTAGTAATAATGTTTTCTTGGTAGACTTACGTTACTTTGCAAATGCTATCAGCAGCAGCAGTACGTTTCGTTATGTTATCTATTACAATTACTAAAAAAATCTAAACTATTTTATCATTGTTTCCCCACCAAGAGATTGTGCCAGACAATACAGTAATCAAATGTAGGAATGTAACACCCGTAGGCCTAAATTTCGCTAAACTACGCTAAGAAAGCACAAATTCTTACAACTGAATTGCGATATTAGACATCTTATGATTCTAAAACGTTGGCATTGCCACTATAAACTTTATTAAGCCCAAAACATACAAACTTATCCTTAGTTTTCCAAAATAAGTTGTGCATTTATTTTAAATTAGCGTTTTCTGCTGCAGTCTCTTTATCCTGCATTAATTGTACTACTGGTGCTCAGCAACAGAGACCATTCGTTAAAGTTACACAAGCTCAGATCTAACAAAGCGTAGGAGTGAATCGTTTTTCACACAAAAATATGGAATAGTTTACTTAACGATGTGGTATGCGCATCTAATATTGAAATGTATTTAAAAGAACCTTGGACAAACACTGGGTTGGGAGAGTGATAGTCTACAATTACAAGGCCTCCTTCAAGATACACACACGCACGCACACACACACACACACACACACACACACACACACACACACACACACACACACACACACACACACACACACACACACACACACACACACACACACACACACACACACACACACACACACACACACGATAAGGCTAGATGATTACTTTGCCAAAACAATGAAAGGTAAGATACCTATAACCATTTTAAAATTTATATGATCTCAAATACGGATTTAAATTAAAAAACATTCTAAGTTTATTATATCTAGTTAATTAAACACAATATTTATCATGTTATTAATATTAGTAAACATCAACCAACAACTGCGTTAAGTTAATTTATACTCTTTTAAAAAATCCTTATAAAGTTTTCATTAATAGTATGTTAATTTATGCGCAATTGCCGTTTATTCAGCTCGGATTTTGTGCAAAAAATCTCAGCATCTCATTTATCCCCGATGCATCATTAATGCACGACATTATTCCACAACCACCTGTTGCTATTCACGGCAGCTCATCGCCGCAGCATCTCTCAGCTGCCGGGAACTTTCTCACGGCCTAGCTGACATTTTAACACAGCATCACCTGAACGCTGCTCCCAAAATGGCGGCCGAAACTCAAGGCCGTCATTTTGCAAAATCAGATAAAACGTGGATACAGCGCAAAATTAAAAACAGAATTTTCAATAAAAAACAGAGTTTCTTCCTTCCAGTAAAGAGCAACAACCACGTGCTACAGT
Source organism: Tubiluchus corallicola (assembly GCA_030141605.1). Taxonomy (NCBI): domain Eukaryota; kingdom Metazoa; phylum Priapulida; class Priapulimorpha; order Priapulimorphida; family Tubiluchidae; genus Tubiluchus; species Tubiluchus corallicola. Next base: position 133,271 of record JAQGDQ010000353.1, on the reverse strand, counting down.
ATAACAGTAGCCGATGTTTACAACTGGCAAACAAACACGTGCCATCGCGATAACAACAACAACAACAACAGGCAAACATAAGAAACTACAAGAAATCTACAGTCCTAGAAAATCATCCAAGACCAGTCCCCCAGATCAAAAACTGGGTCGACACCAGTAAATAAATCGCCGTTATTCATATAATAATAGAAGGTAGAAAAGTTGTTACCTTGCGCTCGGCGTTGTGATATTCGACGTAGAACCAGTAAAACTCGTGTGACTGGATTTTGCCGTTTGTGCCCGTTTCATTGTAGACCAAACCTGTCCTGGTCTCGGACCTGACCTTGTTGTTACACAAGTTGTTCGTACTGCACTAGTTTCAGTCCAGGTTTACCCGGTCGACAGACTGACGGAGTTCCTCCTTCGCAAAAGTTTCCCGTTCCAGGAGTCGAAGTTATTGGGAAGGGTTTGGATGATGATCAGTTAGCGTTGTGTGGCTCTCTATACAGCCTGGCTTTTTCACCCACGGCTATAATGCGTTTGAAATAGCATGGCAGCGAATCATCCATGCATGCCTGTACAGTCTCTACAGTCTGTAATAGGGATAGCCGATGTACAATGATAGTAAATCGGCAGGTAATGTTGCTCGCTACCTGTCCATTGTTCCCGGCTGTCAGGGCTAGGGACAAACCTATAAATGACGGTTTTAAATGTCTCTGGTGATTATAGAAACTCCGGGGGGACAATCATTAATCACGTATGACCCCCGGCGGTATCTCTCTGCACGTTTACTGCTAAAACAATGAAAGTGGACAAAAGTTTCCACTGGGGTTTGATCTTTGATTATCAAGTGCAGAATCAGATTACCACAGATCTCCGTAATCGCTTTTGTAATTTGTATGAATTCTAAGAAACTTACTTGGCAAGTTGTAAGTTTTTAGGCAAGGTATTTATTTCAGTTCTAGAAAAACAGACGTGTAACTTAGTAACTTTTAATCTGTTTGCATCAAAAAATTTATGTTTTTTTAATATGGTACCATATTATTTTATATTAATTAAAATTTAACCTATTCAATTTACAGAAGTAATGGTTTATATGACCAAAAAATGGGCAATAAGTTTCCATCCTAAATTACAAGCATAGCTTTTTATCAATATTTAAAGCAAAACGGACTTTTCGTATCAATTAAAGTACGGTAAAAAGTATACAATACAAGTATACAACACCTATAATAATAAGTTTCTTATAATTAAATAATAGGTTAAAAACTAAACTAATAGCGGCCAGCCCAACAATTGATGACATTACCAACTAACATAATTTTTAACAGCAAAAATATTCCACGAGCGTGTTGCACGTGTTTGTGAAAGCGAAAATTGAAGCACAGTTCTAGTGTAAAATATTCAGTGTGTTGTAATAAAACTAGGCAAGTTTTAAGATAAAAATTCAAATTTCAAATTTACTGCTGTACTCACGCATGAGCTGTCGAGCGTGTGTAGTTTGTCACAAAATAACACATCTGAGCCAAGAAGTACCTGTTTTTGTGCAATACGTTTCTGAAATGCAGGCACTAGTGCCCGTCTAACTAGCGAAGGGCGAAATGCATGTAACAGCGAAGAACTAGTGGCGCGAATGCGAAATTCACATCACTCTTCCTACGTACTCAATCAAATGGATATTAAAAAAATAACTTCACTTTAGAAAACAACCATAAGACCCGATTCTGAGTCGCAATGCCAGTACTGTTCAATCTCAAACCTTACGAACCCTGATAAGCTTTGCAATCTCAAAGCTCGTGTAGTCAAAGTCAAAGTAAAACCTTTTAAATTTTCCACTCGGAATACTAAACGCAAATTATCGTTTAATTTTTATTGTTAAATATGGATCATAACGGGTGCCGGCAATATGATCCTATCTTCATTCAATTCAATTCAATAGATTTATTTCGCAATATACATATGCATTACATATGCATCAATAATCAGTTTTTGTTAATACAAAATTGTGATACAATTCATGAGTTCTGCGCTGAGACCTAAGAAGCTAGCTTATGCTAGGCCACTAGAATTAGTTACGAGAAAAATTACAATATATTGCTAATGGTTAATGTGAGTTACAGAGGGCGTTAGTAGTATTAATTTTCATAATTACGATGTAAACTGATGGTCAGTTTCATAGCAGATTCATGTCTTCCCAAGTGACTGCAGTTAATTTCGTAGTTGAATACCATCTCTTATTATTAATTCTGTAAATGAAATAAAATAATAAAATAGATAATTAAAGCCATTTGTTGACGTAGTTGTAGGCCCATGTTGCGCAGCACACGTGTGCAAGACCTTTTCCATTCCATTCCAGATTCCAGACCTGGAGTTAAGTTATACTTGAGTTCCCGAAAATCCGAAATTGAAATAAATGCAGGAACGGGGACTTATATACCTAATGCAATACAGGTTATACATCCAAGATCGGGCTTTCATTTGGCCTGACTGATACAGGGTGTTTCAAAAGTCACTGTACACTTTCATTTCTAATTTTCTTTTTAATTTTTGCTCCAATCTCAGCAATCTCTTACGTGAATCAGAAGGGGCCTTTGGCAAATCTTTGCACTTGTATTTGACTGGAACTCGGTTGCTATGGCGACGACAGTAACTTTAGAAAAAAAGGTGCAAAATCAGTCTGGAATTATAAACAGAAGTTCAATGGAAATTAAGAACACAGGATGAATCACACTTTTCTCTCACTATTAACAATGTAGTTTTCCAACATGGTGCTGCCCTTCCTTCATCATTCGTGGGCTGTGAGAGACTTTCTCTGTGCAAAACACCCGAGCTCCAATTGAATTTGGTCTCTAAAGCTCTTGAGGTCACTCAAGCCTACTATTGTAGTAATTATTTTCAAAATTTCCTCTAAATTGTCTAAAAGAATTTCTCGGGGTTTTGGTTCATCTCTTTGCTAATTTTCAAATATTTTGTTTCGTTTATTAAAAACGTATAGAAAATGTAAAGTGTATAGTGAGTTATGGAACACCCTGTACTTGGGTTTAATTTTGTAAAAGCAACTCAAATTGAAAATGTTTTGTATAGAAAAAATTGATAGCCGATTGAAATTTCAGGCACGTGAATAATATTTTATTTGTAAATAGCCCAAAATAAAGAGAAAATAACTTTATTATAACCCCAAGAAAATACAATTCATTAAAATCTTCATTTGATTCCCACAAATTCGCGTTTTTAAATATTTTATTATTTTATATTTTTGCACGTGCGCAAGTTGGCATGCCTCTGACTACGTATTTATTGTGACTGTCATCTAATATAAAATTTTTGACTTCTGCCGTTACCGTTATAATAGTTAGTACGTTTATCCCTAAGCAAATGTTACTGCAGTTTCACGCATGGAACAACACCGTAGGATTGGGTTACATCTAAAACCGATTAATCAAGTTACTTTAATTTTACATACTATTAACAAATAATAGTCTTTCTATCTTTTATATCATCCCATATATAAGTTTCATTCATTACATCATTCCATTTTAAGCACTAATGTTTTTTTAGCACGATTCACTTTAAATTTTCAGATTATCTCCATTACTTTTTTTTCTTTCACTGTGTGGGACAATCTAACAAGCCCTGCTTTTTGATTGCCCGCAACACATTTTTATTTGTATATAGGTGAACAGTGTTTGAGGCTTTTCCTGTGCAGTATTTCTTATTTGTATTATATCCATTGTAGGCCCTTTCACTAGATATTGTATATGTAACCATTGTAAATGTGTAATGTGGAATAAATGACTTATGACTTGTGATTTTGCTTTTTGTTTAGATTTTAGATGCATACAGCATTTCAAATTTTGAATTGTATCATCAGTATCGGTACTATTGACCAGAAAAACTTTTTCCTTGCTAGAAATTATCCTGTTCCCTCACCCCCTCCATAAAAATGGCACATTCTTCCAATAATATCACACATATCACATCAGTGTCCTGCCCATAAATTTCATGTTTTCGCTTTCAAGGCGGACAGCCTCAAACGTTGGCTATTAGCACGGGGGCAGACGGGACGGGGGGATGACAGGTAATCATTAGAAATAATTTAAGAATCTCGATTAGCAATTCTTCCATACAATATGCTAATAAGTTATAGAAATTTTAGTGCTAAATAGAGGCGCGCACTTTACAAACTTGGGAAAAGTTTGCGCTACGTACGCCCCGGGATCAGATCCGCCCTCTCCCCCATGCACCAGTGGACCCAGCGTGCAGGTAAACGTCCTCAGAACAAAAGACGCATTGAGGACTCATCTCACCCAGTCAAGTGAAGACGACACATCCGATGTATCCTGGAAAATCCAGAGCTGGATTTTGGGGGTGGATGGAATACTACGCATTCTCCTACACACCTTTTCAGCTGACAAATATTAGACCCAAAAAATAAAATCCAACAAAATGACATGCAACAGTGATGGGCAAATGTGCAAGGACGTCGTTATTTTATACATGTTTCTGATGCCTTAAAGTACAAGAAAACCCTCCACTTACATAAAGCTTAAAAAATTCGTCTCAAAATTTTATACCACTTACATACTACCTTTTCGTATGCATGGCTTGCATCGGTCGTAACGCTGTATAAAACGTGTAAATTTAAATTTCTGCGATGACCGTTAGGCGCAGCCATTTTAATAGAAGGTCTGAAACAAGTTTTGAAAGCATTAAGTAAAGTTTGAAAAAATAATCAGAACATTCGTAGCATACATGTTGCTAATTAAGTAAAATTTACTGTATCTTGCCCCCTCCCCCCTCATCGAATTTTGACTCAAATCCATCATACAAACTTATAAGAGACTACAAACAATTCAATACGACATATTTTATTGCCGATTTAGCCAAAATGAGTTGGAAAGAAATCTATTGCACTAATATTGATGCCCTAGTTGAACTTATTACAAATAATATTGAATGCCGTCTTAATTTCCACGCCCCCTATAAACGTATAAAAACTTTTGCTCAACCCGAATGTAAGCGAAATACTAAAAGTCTATGGACAACTCAAGAACTGGATTCACTAAGAACATCGAAACAATACTTAAATAAATTGTGGACAACTACCAAATCTAAACATAATTATAATAATTATAAAAAAGCAAGAAATTCATTTAATAATCTAAACAAATCTTTAAAAAGAACTATATACAGCAACAGTGTAATAATGCAACCTCTTCTAATTATAAATGGGAAATAATTAATAATGTCATTAACAGATATAAAAACAAGCAAACCCATATCATGGAACTTATAATTGACAATAAAGTAATAAAGAAAACTAAAATGCTACTTTCATTAATTTGGGAAATTTCTGCTGGCCATCTAATCATAACAGTAACTGCAGTAACATAATTTCGAAATAAAAAATGAAATTAAATACTAACAAAACTTTTTCGTTTTCCACCATTACCACAAATGAAATATTTAAAATCTTAGTTGAACTAGACATTAACAAAGGCAGTGACCCATCTGAAATACCTGTGAAGATATTAAAGGACAGAACCAATATAATAGCACCTCATGTTGCCTACATTACAAACCAAATGGTCATGCGCAGTGAATTCCCCAGTATTTGTAAGCTGGCCAATGTAACACCAGACCACAAAAAAGACTCATCAACTGACCGTGTTAATTACCGTCCTACAACCGTTGTTCATTGTTTTGGAAAATTTTCGGAAAAAGTACTATATGAACAAATGAATTCACATATAAACACTAACAACATACTCAGTAAACATCAATTTGGTTTTACAACGAAAACACTCTACTACTGATGCCATCAAACATGCAACTGAAAACTGGAGATCAAACTTAAATGAAAATAAATATGTTGTAACCGCATTTTTAGGATAAAGTAATGCCTTTGATAGCCTAGACCACAATTTAAAATCATTAGGATTTAATGCAACTTCATTAAAGCTCATTAACAGCTACTTGAGAAACAGAAAACAAAGAGTTAAATTATCTATAAATACCGTCTCAGAATGGCTAACATTACAGCAGGGCATACCACAAGGCACACTTTTCGGTCCCTTACTTTTCTGTTTTTATATTAACAATATATCTAAGACACTAACACATTGTAATATAACACAGTATGCTGACGACACAACTATATATTTAGGCCACGAAAATCTAGCAACAGCTCAACGACTTTTAGAACAAGACATCGCAAACATTAACATAGCATTTACCAATTTAAAACTTGAATTAAACAGCACCAAAACAGATTTCATGGTCCTTTCCCCTTTCTCAAATGACAATATAACTAATACTTCAATAAAACAATAAAAATTGAAAATGGAACAGAAAAACAATGTAAGCTTCCTTGGTATCTGTGTAGATAATAAACTTTCTTGGGATAGCCATTTTAATAAAATTTACGATAAAATGGCATGCGGAACGTCTTACTTACAGCAGGTAAAAGGTCAACTAACTAAACAGACAAAGTTATTAATTTTTAAAACTCCCATTTTACCGCACTTTTTATACGGGTGCAAACTTTTTCATGAAGTCTCAAGAGACAGCTATAACAAACTAAATAGTCTTCAAAATTATGCATTAAGATTAGTCGCTGGCTATTCAAATAAAACGTCTCTCATAACAAATCAAACCTCTGCAACAGAATTAAGAACAATGTTTAAAATCCCAATTTTACAAGCACATAAAGACTTCTACACAATCTTGTTTTTATATAAATACATCAACAATATTAACACGCCCTTCATCAAAAATAAGCTTCCACTCCTCTTGGAGCCAACATTAAATCCAAGAACACACAATATTAAACAAACACGCACTAATAATAAATACGGCAATAACTCTATCACTAAACAATGAGTTCAACTTTGGAATACCCTGCCATCAAATTTAAAACAAATCAAGTCTTTCCACGAATTCAAATCAAAATTAAAAATACGTACATAAATCGTTTTGAAAACCCTACATACGTAAGAGATCATATATATTCATCCGCAAATTTTATTTACCCACGTCCATTTTAAATTGTATGTATATATTGTATATAATCTATTATAATTTGCGTGCACAACATTATAATGTATATTTTGTTTTAAATTTTTGGCACAGTAGTTTTTAGTTTGCACTGGATGCCTTTAACAGTTGTGTGAATTTTTATTCTCATGCTGCGATGTTCTTTTATGCTTTTATGGTTATGAATATCAATTTTTATGGCAAATAAAGATTACATATGTATATATATATATATATATATATATATATATATATATATATATATAAGATTAAAAATGCTTTTCTGGCTAGTGAGTTGGCGCACCCTGACCGGTGAGTCAGCGACATTTTACCAATTGGCACAAACATTTTAAATTATTATTTCTAGTTACATAAATCTTTAGAGCAGGTAAGTGAAATGCTAAGTAATATAGATTTGGAATGTTTTTTGGGTCATAATTTAACATTGCCTTTTCTTCCCCTGATTTACGTGGCGTAGTGACGTCATGTAATGGCGCCGTCGGAACAGTATTGCGGGAGATTTAAAATGCAAACAAACGAAAATTCCTTTCAAAGCGAATATGATATGTGCATAAAATTGCTGTAAAGTAATACAATTTTTAAGGTGATTTTTCTGAATGGTGCCGCTTTTCTTGTCCTTTAATAAGGCAACAGTATATTTTTATAGGAGTTTTAAACTGTGACGACAATATTAACAATATTAACAATATAACATATTTACATTTCTATAGTTCGCGTTACTTCATATAGATACCATCACATCTTTCTCTTTCTTTCTATTCTCTATTAACCTTTTCTACTATTTTCTACTCCTTTACTGCTCCTTTCTACTACACTCAATCCACATTCATTTGGGGTGCTCTGAACAAGTAATTACTTCTGAACAGTGTGCTCTGAACACTTAATTATTATTATTAATATTATTATTATTATTATTATTATTATTGTTGTTATTATTATTATTATTATTATTATTATTATTATTATTATTATTATTATTATTATTATTATTATTATTATTATTATTATTATTATTATTATTATTATTATTATTATTACGAAGAAGGTGTCTTTGTGCTTATCCAAACTGCATTGACCAATGAGGCAAGTTTCTGTTTCCTTATCAGACATCAAAATTATAGCACTATTTACTATATACTAAATCAGCAACTATTTTATATTTTGGCAAAAATGTCATGCAAAAAAAGCATTTCTATTATTTTTAATTAAAGCAACTTGTTTTAATTAAAGTGCTCTCTAACAGTCACTGAAACGTCGTTTTAATTAAAAAAAAGTATAAATAATTATACCAACTGTTTTTTTGCTAATAAGAATTTAGAAAACTATCTTATTCGTAGTTCCTATTCATAATTCTCACATTTGTGTTCCATTTTTATCATATTAACTGCTATCACATATTGACAAAATAGTCCACTAGAAATTACAATTTATTCTTCCTTGATCGTTCTACATATCAACATAATTTATTCTGATTAGCATTTGTCACGTGACGAGTTATATCCAGGCGATTTAGTTTAGTGCTACCGCGTCTGTTTTCCGTCTCGGAGGTCGTGGGTTCGAAACGGCGGTGAGTCATACCGAAGACTTTAAAACTGTCAACTAGTATTTGCCCTGCCTGGCGCGCGGTATTCTGTTGTAAAAGGGGGGTAATAATAGCCTCTGTTATGTAGTTGTAGATTGTTATTTATAGTTGGCCCTAAAACTCTTTAGAGCTTATGTTAATTGTTGATGCAAAAGAGCCGACTTTAAATAAATATTATTATTATTATTTTATTATTATTATTATTATTATTATTAGTATTATCAAAAAAATTATCTTTAGCGGCCTTTCTCTTTTCCGTCCACAAAAGCTTAGAATCTTTTAAGCCTTTTCAAAGCTCGAAGTGTAGAACCCTTTTCTTAAAAATAAATATTATAAATACATTCAGACGATAAGACGAAAAATGTTTACCATTCTACCTATACAGTACGTAATATTGTGTCTTTCTATCCCTGTTTTCTTCTATATTGTTTTACTCGCGTATTTGCTACAGCAAATTCTCGAAAGCCTGCTGGAATTATATATTACTGTTTTACCACTCAAAGTATTCATACCATTAGCTACATATGCTTAGTTGTCTTACTTTTTTGCTAAAATTTGTTTATAGCTTGTTAATTTTGTATCGTACATGTACATCTTTTTCCACTCTAAATAGATGAAGTGAAACTGATTAGTTGTGTGCAATGTAACAGAGGAAGCAGCAGGAATAAATGTAACAATCCACCTTAGAAACACAGTGGGAGTAAATGTAGCAATGTAACAGAGAAAGCAGCATGAATAAATGTAAAAATCCACCTTAGAAACACAGTGGGAGTAAATGTAGCAATGTAGCAAATTAAGCAGTAGGAAAAAATGTAAAAATCCACTTTAGAAACACAGTAGGAGTAAATGTAGCAATGTAACAGAGGAAGCAGCATGAATAAATGTAAAAATCCACCTTAGAAACACAGTGGGAGTAAATGTAGCAATGTAGCAAATTAAGCAGTAGGAACAAATGTAAAAATCTACCTTAGAAACACAGTAGGAGTAGATGTAGCAATGTAGCAGAGAGAACAGTGGCAGTAGCTCGAGCAGAGAAAACGTTGCACTAGTACCGGCATCTTCTTGAACTGCGACAATTTAAGCTATTCGTAAGAAAACAATATTTTTTGTTTGCGAGTTTATCAAGTTTATGTATAAAGTAACTAGTTTGTTTAAAATTACAATTACAACATTATAATTGCATATGTTTGTTTCGTTTTACACAGTATTAAAATAATGGCTAAAAAATTTCAATTTTGTACCACCCCACCTAGTTTTAGCAACGAGCCGCAACTGAATACCACTGTTTCAACAAGTATTTCTTACTATTGATGAGGAACGTACTGCTGACCTCAAGCTATGCAGAACTTTTTGAAACAAAAGAACATTTCAAAATCGTTTAGAACTTTGGTGATCTATGCAAAACAGTAGCGATTTAAATTAATGACTGCATATTCTCCTGAGTCAACTGTTTGCTTTGTCTTCAAAACGAGACGTACCGACTTCATATCTTAATGAACCTCCGTTGCCACAGCATTTAACGTATACAGAAGCTACAATATTTGCTTTTGTATATACAAATTGGTTCGCACCTGCCACAAAATTATTAATTAAGAAAAAGTAGTTCAAAATGAATTTATTTATTTATTTATTTCGTAAACTTTATTGTATTTCATCCACATGCATTATAGCCTTTGTAACCTAAAATAAATAGTGTGGGGAGTTCAAACAGTGATTCTACTTTATCGTATGCATGAATTCACATTAAAAATTGATAAATTAATCGTTTTCATAATTAATTTCTAAGCCACTTTTATAGCAGGTCTTACGTACACTTGGTACGGAATTTGATAAGGAATTACGGTACGGTATTTCGTTGTATTAGTACGGTACTATCTGATTTTGCAGCTTCGGTATGAAATTGCCGTACGATATTTTTTAAAAGCACGAAGTACGGCATTTTTTCGTACAGTTCCGTACTGCCAGCCTTGGAAAAGAGAATGACGGAGTTGGCTGGAGCAAACAACAGAAAAGAAAAATTAGTGTCCGCGACCCAGTTGCCAGCGCGAGAATTTCAGCATTACTGTGCTGCCACCTTTTAGTGTTTTTACCAAATTATTTCGACTGCGATGTCCAAATGTAAACAATGACGCGGCTCATGACAGTAACTGATTAGTTACAGAACGGTAGTAATCCTAATTTATTAATTACCTTTTGAAAATTATATTGAATAACGTTTCAACTGTTGCCGTTAAAAGAGTAAATAAATTTATAGCAAAGGTGACGCTAAAATGGCCGCTGTAAAAGCTTTAAAATTGAGGAGCAATTATTTAAACATTCATTTGTCATTGCATCGACTGCTGTAACCATACCCAGGATTAACCATTAAACACGATAAGCACGTGCTTAGGGCCTCAGTGGAAGAAGGGCCACAGTTTTCAAATCAAATAATTGCCCGAAAGTAAAATAGGATTCCACGATAGGATTGGGGGGTCGCAGTCGAAGTTGGAAGTAAAGGGTTGGAGCTGTTAAAAATTAGGGTTTTGGAGTCAGAGTCGGGACTCGGAAGTACACTAATTGCTAGAGTAGTCAAAAATGACTTACGTGTAATAATTATTACCACACAAACACAATTTCACGTTCGCGGCACTAGTTCTTCGCTGTTACAGGCATTTCGCTATTCGTTCGTTAGACGGGCACTAGCGCTTGCATTTTGGAAACGCATTGCACAAAAACAGATGCTGTACCTCTCAGTTCAGATATGTTCGTTTGTGACGAACTACACACGTTTGACAGCTCATGCGTGAGCACAACGGTAAATTTGAAATTTGAATTTTTATATTAAAACTTGCCTAGTTTTAGTGCAACGCACAGAATTGCTTACAGTAGCACTGTACTTCAATTTTCATTTTCGCAAACACGTGCAACACGCTCGTGGAATATTTTTGCTGTTGAAAATTATATTAGTTTGTGATGTCATCAATAGTTGGGCTCGCCTGCCGTTAATTAAGTTTTTAATCTGTTATTTAATGATCAGAAATACTTTTGCAGTATTAATTGTGTTAAAATGTAAACTTTTTGTCGGACTTGAAAATGGGCGAGTATATGAAAAATCATCATATCCTCCTTCGAGCAAGTGCAACTGCAATGCCGTGACCGTTATCAGCGGCATGTGAACACAGCTTTACGTTAGCTTCGTACGGCACGTTTAAATCAAAAGTTCATTAGATTAGCTATAACCTCCTTCACCTTCGTTGATCTGATTACACGCATAACTATAATTTAAACTTTTCCGGTCGTAAATTTTCCCAAAAATGTTCTAACGCCACTAACATGATTATAGCTGACGTAAAATAGTGATGTAACCACGATAATGAAGTTTGTGGGGACATTAATGTTGATAAGTTGTAAGATGCTTCGGCAAAATTGGAGATGATCATAATCTAACATTAAACATCTTGCCTACCATCTTACCTTACTTACCGATACAAGGCCCCTGAGAAAAGTTAATATTAGCAGAAGCCGGCTCTACCACTAGGCAAACTAGACAGTTGCTTAGGGCACCTAAGAGGCAAATTCTAGATTTTTAATTTTTAAAGAAGACAGGATGATTTTTCACATATTACCCCATTTTGAAGCCCCATAAAAAGTATACATTTTAACACAATTAATACTGCAAAAGCGTTTTTGATACTTAGTTAATAGATTAAAAACTTAATAAACGGCGGGCGAGCCCAACTATTGATACATCACAAACTAACATAATTTTCAACATCAAAAACGTTCCACGAGCGTGTTACACGTGTATGCGAAAGCGAAAATTGAAGATATTCAGTGTGTTGTACTAAAACTATACCTGTTTTAAGATAAAAATTCAAATTTCAAATTTACTGCTCGCACATGAGCTGTCGAACGTGTGTAGTTCGTCACAAACTAGCACATCTGAACTATGAGGTACAGTAACTGTTTTTGTACAATGCGTTTCCGAAATGCAGGCACTAGTGCCCGTTTAACTGACCAATGGCGAATAGCATGTAACAGCGAAGAACTAGTGGCACGCACGTGAAATTGTATTTGTGTGGTAATAATTCTTTCACGCAAGTCGTTCTTTAAAAAATAGTACGTTCCCTTTCAATATTTTAAGGAGTAAATTGTTCTGACCCACAGTTTAAGATTGGGTCCAGTTTTGTTTTTAGCATTTGCAACCATGCTAGAGTTACCATGGTTACCAAGATGAAGAAACTATGATGCGGATGAACGTGAAAAGCAAGAGTTAAATTAACGGCGACTAAATTTTTTCAAATTTTTCAACGGCAAAAACTGAAGGAATATACAAGATTATATAGGGCCTATATAAAAAGCGTGCAACAGAAATTACAGAAATTTTAATTCATCCTGAAAACCCGGAACAGAGGGCTCAAAAATTCTATTACCACCAGCTGTCCCCGGTGTGGGGGTGGGAATTTTTACCTAAGTAGGGCGTAGAAATGTCTTCGCCTATGGTGTCAAACCACCTGGAACCGTCTGGCAGGAGCTGAATCACAGGCTGAATCACCTGTAATTCAGATCACAGGCTGTGCACTTGCTACAAATATACCAAACATTTCGCTACCGAACGAAGGATGGTTTAACTTTATTAAACAATAATTACACAATAACAACACATAAGTAAATCAGACTTTCAAAATGACACAGTTTTTACTGCTTTGCTTTAAGAAGAGTGAAGCTTGGCACAGACATTTCACAACGATTTACATTTCGTACGTCAAATATAATTGTTTAACTTATAAATTTTAAATAAGTTTTTAGTCAGACAAAATCAGCACATGCTTTTTTCCCATCTGCAGCAATTTAGTAAAGAGACATTATCCTAGCGGTGTTTATAAACAAAATAGAAGTTGGAAACAATATCAAAGGGGAAAAATCATAAACAAATACGTAACCGAGTTACGTAAAACTGTTTGTGGTGTCTTAGTACAGCAACTGCTGTTAGATTGTTCAGATGTTTCAAGCTTACTGTTTTTAATACGAGTTGAAGTGTGTTTGTCTCACACTTACCTTCAAGACACTTGTGGCAGCGAAATAAGCGTTTTTACAGTTTCGTTGTGCGCACGCGCAGTTGTTGTAAGTCAAAGATTAACTGTACCACAGCAGCGCGTCTTAGCTACAACCGTCACGTGACATGTCGGTAAAAGAAAGCCCAGTGGAGTAACGTCAGTTGTTTTACGTGGACTTTACTTAATTATTCATTAGGAACAAGAAAAAATGAACTAGGTAACGTTCTATAGCTAGTAGCATTCGTCCCTTTTTAAATTACTTTTATAATAGCATTGGCTGCGAGGCGTTGTCAAGTATACACAAATGTGTAGTCTGGTTCACTTAACCTTTGACCTCTGCACGATCAACATCAATCGCTGGAACTGTGAAAAGGTTTATTTTTCATAGGAAACCCGTCTGACTGAAAGTTCGAGGTTTAGATTAAGGTTATGGATCCCAAAAAGGGGATCAAAAATTTAAAAAAACGGATTCGTGTTAGATCCCCAAACAACAAATTTAGCATCAGCTTGCAGGGCCCCCACTGCATGAGCAAAACTATAGCAAGTAACCACAAAAAAATCAATAATTGGCAAGTTTTTTAAGCACATGATCACGTAATGGGTTATTCGCATTGTATATAAACAAACATTGCTCCACATACTCACATACATTACAATAATTACACATATTATAACACTTTACATAGATCTACACAAATATTTCAACAAAATGTCTACAGCAGTTTTTGGTGCCTCATCGTTCCACTAATAATCTTTTTAAAAACAATAAAAAATATAAAAAATATAATTTTAAAATGTAAGATGGATAACATAAAGCACGTGGCTAAAAAAATTTATGACCATAAACATGGTATTCTGGATTAACATTATAAGGTGATATTAATACTTCATAATTAATGTTTCCTAACAGAAGTTGATCACTGAAAATGAAGTTTCAACACTTGGCAAATATCTCAGATCACGCCTCATTGTGACCTATGGTCATATATACGTATTTTATAACGTGTAGCTAGCTAATGAATAAAATGTTTCCCATAGTTAAATATTAGCTGAAAATTTTAATTAACGGCAAGCGAGTGCAGCTAGGATGGAGTGACCGTTGATTATAGTTGCACCTTAAGCTAGGACTCCATGCGCACGTAATGCGTAAAGGTACGACTTCATGTGCGTGTAATGCGTAATACAATAGTTTATATTTAAACACGTCGAAGTGTTTTCATGTGTACGTAATGCGTAATCCGCAAAGCGTGATACGTGGTAGATATCGTCTGAATACGCATCACGCATCACGCATCACGGATTACGCATTACGCGCACATGGGGTCGTAGTTGAATTCCTGATCTGTGATCAGTAATGCGTGATGCGTACTGACTGTTTCCATGTGTCCGCAAACGATATGTGTATTAACAAAGCTCACGATGCTGATTCCCGCGATTTTTTATCACTATTCCTATTTGTGAAAATTGCAAGCAATAATTTTTGGAAACCACGTCTCTGTCAAAAGCCTGATAATTACAGCTGCGACATTAGCTTATTATTGTACTATTAGACGGAAAAGAAAGCACAAGTTTTGGGTGCACAACATTTTATAGGAGAGAGAACAATCATCATTAAGTGAAAGGACTGCAGTCAGATGTACAACACATAACTTTCCACCTCTCAAAAACTCAAATACAAAAAATATTATTGTTTATACGCCCTAAAGGGACCAAACTTACCTAACTAGAATATTTAGAAAGCCAAACAGCAAAAATGGTTACCGGAAACGTGAAAACTCGCTATAATCACCTAGGCAACGGGGATTTCCCGTCTGCGTGATGCATATTCAGACGATAGCGATCACGTTCGAGTGAATGCGGATCACGCATTACGCATTACGCATTACTTACACATTGTAATACATGTTTAAATACAACCTGTTGTGTACGCATTACGGATCACAGTTACATGAAGTCGCATCTTTATATGTGCAGTCTGCGCATGTTTGCCAATGCGAAAATTCGGTAAATTTTAAGTTAAATATTAAAACTAATAAAATAATAATGAAGTATAATTTTTAATGTAAATAAATTTTAAAAAATGATATATATCCTTCAGTGGGTCATTTTAAGCAATGGCCTAAAACTGGGTAGCGTTTTCCTTTAACACAAACTTACACTTAGCTACTAATATTTAATATAAATTTCTTTCTTTCGAAATTCTAATAAATTTTTTTCTTTCCTTACAAATTCGCAACTACATAATGATGTGTTACATGATTCATCTGGATCAAAATTGAAATTCATTTCGACACATTCAGGTTCAAATTCAAGTTCAAGTTTAGTTTGCTTCGAATGTTTTTCTTTACTTCTGTTGAACCACATACACTCTTGTGCACATTAATTGAACCCCTGAGGGATCGTACTGCATTATTCCTTCCCACCCCTCATGGTATTTTCCAGCCCTGAACTGAGAATTGCACGTCATCAAAACAATATTAAACAATATTTCTGACATGAATTGGCCTAATTTGCTTATTGTTACTGGTATGATGCGATCACAGCGGTATATTGGAGTTCTGACAAAAACAAGGATACCAGGGATGGGAAAGACGTTCCCTGATGTTCCATTGGGAAAGTTTTCTTGAAAAAGGAGAACATTAAAGCACAGGAAACCCTTCATAAACATAAAGCTTAAAAAATCATTTTGAAATTTTATGTCACTTACATACTGCCTTTTTGCATGCAGGACTTCAATCGGCAGTAAAGCTGTATAAAACATGTAAATTTAAACTACCGCGATGACCGTTAGACGCAGCCATTTTCACGACAGGTCATTTGAAACAAGTTTAGATAACATTTTGTAAAGTTTGAAAAAATAATCAGAGCATTCGTAACGCACAAGTCACTAACTAAATAAAATTTAAAATTACTGTATCTTGTCAATAAGATTAAAAATACGTTTTTGGTTAGTGAGAGGTGCACCCTGGAGGGTGAGTCAGGTACATTTTACCAATTGGTGAAAACATTTTAAATAATTAATAATTTTCTTTTCTAGTTACATAAGTCTTTCTAGTAGGTAAGCGAAAATCTGAGTAATATAGATTTGTACGGAAATTCTTTTGAGACATAATTTAACATTGCTTTCTCTTCCCTTCATTTACGTTTGGTACATGACGTCATGTAATGGCGACTTCGGAACAGTATTGATCTAAAATGTTTTAAGATTTAAAATGAAAACAAACTAAAATTCCTTTCAGTGCGAGTACGATATAGGCATAAAATTGCTATAAAGTAATATAAATTTTTAAGGCGATTTTTCTGAAACCTACTTCAGGTGCCCCTTTTCTTGTCCTTTAAACTTTACTGACCCGGCAACTCTTCGGGTATAAACCCAATTGAAAACTCATAGCTGACTGTCAAGTTGAGCCTGCGAGAGGCCGACTGTATTACCCCAGGAAGAAACTGATAGAAACCATCATCCAAATGTGGTAGCCTGACCCTTGGATTTCTACAAACTGCCAAAATTTGGTGGATTCCAAGCCGAAACGAGTGAAAAAACGACAAGGAATTACGAGGCCATATTATATGCCAAAATTATGAAAGCGATTAAAATGAAAATGTTTTGAATTATAGGAAAAAACGTGAATTTCCGTCCATTTTATGCATTGGTTCAAAAAAATTGCACAAGGGTGTTGGAGACTGAAATTTGATTCAACTGTCCACAGAAACTGTCTAGAGACTCGACTGGTAAGTCATATGTATATACTTACTGAATGGGGATATGGAGGCACAGCTCAAAAATCTACATCTTTACATTATAAAGATACAAAGTAATAAATTATTTGCAGTTATAACCAAAATATGCCAAGTTTTTCTTTAGAAATGATAATCCTTGGAGAGTTTTTACACTCTCACTCTCATTCGCAACATTGAGGTGCTGCTTTGACTACATTCACTTGTAAATGCAAGCTTAAGAGGACCTAATAGGAACCTGCCAATAAGTCTTACAGATGCACAATTTTACTGGCCTGTAAATAACAGGCATATTGGCCTATAGGAGCAACCATAATACTTTGTAATTTAAACTTTGGCACCTTCGACGACTTCCGTTTGGTACCCTTACAATGAGCAATGAAGTTTTGTGCACTCCAAAAAGGCAAAAAAATTCCTTCCTAATTGACAGCTATGAATTACTGGTATATTTTGCGCCGCCATTGTTGAAATTTTTTAACGGCATTGCTGTATCTTGCTGTATTCGAGCGTACGTGCAGCTGTTGGTGTCACGTGGGTGTGACGTAGGTGTGCTGTCTGCCATTGTCATGTTCGTCGACATGGACATGGAGTGGAGTTCAGTATGGCGTCCCCCACGTGACGTAATACTCTGACTTAAGCGCCGCCTATCAACGGATCGCTTCAGCAAGGTACAAACCTAAAATTAGAACAGATCGTCAGTATCCAACTATTGATAACTCTCCAATAATTCACTACAACTCTACTATATCTAACTATATGTATGTATGTATGTATGTATGTATGTATGTATGTATGCATGCATGCATGCCTGCATGTATAGAAAGAGAAAAAGAGAGAGAGGGAGGAAGGGACGGAGGGAGGGGGAACGGAAAAGAGGTAGAAAGGGAGAGACAGAGAGTGAGTGAGAGAAAGAGAGAGAGGAGAGAGAGAGGGACAGGGAGGGTGAAAGAGGAGAGAGAGAGAGAGAGAGAGAGAGGGAGGGAGGTAGGGAGAGAGAGTGGGAAAGAGAGAGAAAGGACGGACCTAGCATGATGCCTTGAGGTCTCCAGACTTTAAAAGTCAAGGATCAAAAAAGCATTAAACGAAAACAAGGTTTCAACCAATAAGCAAGCAGCTTACCTCGCCATTTATATAACAGAAAATAAGTGCCACCATGAAACCCTGTAAAAAATAAAAACAGCATAAATTCTCAACAAGACAACATAGCCAAAATGCATAAAATCATTATTATCAGCAAACTAATGAGTAGTACTAAAGTAAGTAGATATAACAATCTTAACTATTCCTATTCACTTCTGAAGAAACATGTCAACTTCTGTTTGAATGGCTATATGACCCAGCAAACGGATTTGGTTTAAAACGTTCAGTGGTATTTCATCTGCAGTCTATTTGCTAGGTGCAGCCTTGGCAGCACGTCATACCCTGACTGAATAACATTTTGAGGCACTTGAACTTCGACGACTACACTGTGATCTGACAATGTAACATGGAGACTATAGAAAATTTGTTTTATTGTATATGATTTTTATGTTAGTAAAACTCAGGGGAGAAACCTATGGTACACTAAGCTGGTAATCTATTTGTAACTGGACTGAAACTGTCAGAAATCTCTTTATGCTTGTCGTTAAGATAGGGTTATGCGATTATCCATTTTTAAAGTAAACCTCGATATGTATTTCTTTAATTGTTTGTGTCTCACTACTTTGAACATTTAATCATTTTCGTTTAGTCATTCGTAGTTCCTATTTCAAAAGAGCACAAACCAACAATAAAAAGCAGACAAGATTTGATTAAAATGTGGCCACAATAAAATACATCATTATTTCATTCAAGTAACATTTCTATTCGTTTATAACTTGAGAACAATAGTATGATTCACACATCACAAATTTCACAAATATAAAGCGTTAGTTTAATAAATGTTTACTGACATACTATAATTTACATGAATAGCATAATTATTACAAGTAGCACAATGCACTAAAGCACAATAATCACCTTATGGGGCACAATATAAATTCAATTTAGGTGCAGCATAATTTTAACTATAATTTAGCACTATAGACCTATATAGAGGGACTTGCTATTAGCCAGTGAAGGCTAAGAGAGTCGTCCTCGTTGCTCATGTAGAGCGGCCTTATATAAACTTTTCCTCCATAAATTAATCTAAATACTGGGCTTCATGCAATGCATACTAGTATGGTCTGAAACTACCTACAGACCTATTCTAAGGGTAAATCTATGTTTAACATTCATGGCTATATTGTAAGACTGTAGTTAATTAAAATTCATTAATTAGAAAAAATGCTAGAGAATTTAGGGGGATTTTATAGACACATAAAATCAAATTTATCTTCGGGAAACATATATGCGATTTCCCGACAGAGACAGTACTATAGAAAAAGGTGTATTTTTTTATTAAGGCACATTTATCTAATGTAACTAAGGGTCACAACTCCATTATTTTCAAAACTTTTTCTCATACAGAATAATTAATATCTGGAATCAACTCCCTGAGTCTGTCAACGTTGGTCTGTGCTCAGAGTAGCAAATGTTTTAAAAACCGTTTTACAAAATGTAAATCTTAAAAATCATATATCTGGCCTGTGTTATAATCCGTCATATGTCATATCTGGTATTTGTTAACAATCATAAACAGACATATGTAACTAGTCTTGACTCTTCGTGCTTTTAGCCGTAGTCTTTAAACTAGCCATTTTATCTATAAAATTATATCTGTGCTGTATGTACATTTTAGCCTTTTTTTCATATTTCAAACTTTCTTGTAAATGTTTTCAATATTTTTAATAAAGATTACGCATTAAATAAATAAATAAATGCAACATATACATAATTGAGTATATGTATATGTATATATATACGTATATGTATATGTGTATGTGTATGTGTATGTGTGTGTGTGTGTGTGTGTGTGTGTGTGTGTGTGTGTGTGTGTGTATGTGTATGTGTATGTGTATGTGTATGTGTATGTGTATGTGTATGTGTGTGTGTGTGTGTGTGTGTGTGTGTGTGTGTGTGTGTGTGTGTGTGTATGTGTATGTGTATGTGTATGTGTTTGTGTATGTGTATGTGTATGTGTATGTGTATGTGTATGTGTATGTGTATGTGTATGTGTATGTGTATGTGTATGTGTATGTGTATGTATATGTATATGTATATGTATATGTATATGTATATGTATATGTATATGTATATGTATATGTATATGTATATGTATATGTATATGTATATGTATATGTATATGTATATGTATATGTATATGTATATGTATATGTATATATATGTATATGTATATGTATATGTATATGTATGTATATGTATATATATGTATATGTATATGTATATATATATATATATATATATATATATATATATATATACATTCGTTAAAGTTGTGCATTTCTCTTAAGTTGAAAATTTTAAAGAAAATTCCTTGAACAATATCTTTAAGCTATCACTGAAACTAGAAATATATATATATTTTTAGTTTCAGTAATAGCTTAAAGATTGATTTGCTTAATTGTTCAAGGAATTTTCTTTAAAATTTTCAACTTAAGAGAAATGCACAACTTTAACGAATGTTAAAATGACCACAAATGTCATATTGCATATTTCATTAGCTTGGATGATTTTAATATTTTCCTCTTTATCATCAGAGTACAAATATCATACGTCAGCATCAAAAATTTACACATAACGCATTAGCCAAGAAAGCCTACTTCCTTGAATACAAAGCGTTGTTATGCCCCATTGAACGAATTAAACAAAATCAGATTTTGCTTCTCAATTGTGGACGAAGCTTTGATGAAAGCAAGGTTCTTGTCCCAAAAATGGCGGCTTAATTTTAGTATAAAAATGACTGTCAGTACGTGAGATGAATCAGTTAAAATAGCCTTCACTTGCATAAAGCTTGAAAAAATTGTGTTGAAACTTTATACCACTTATGTACTGTCTTATTGCACACGGGGCTTGCATTAACAGTGATTCTGCATAAAGCTAGAAAATTTAATGTCCCGCAATGACCGTTAGATGCAGCCATTTTGACGATAAGTCATGTGCAACATGTTTAGATAACGCTATGCAAAGTTTAAAAGCATTCGTAAGGCACACTTCACTGGCTTAGCAAAATTTTTAAATCTGTATTGTGTCGATAAAATTAAAAATTGGTTTGGTGTGTAACTGATGCACACTGCGAAGGTGAGTCAGCGACATTTTACCAATTTGGCACAAACATTTAAATTGTTAAGAATTTTCTTTTCTAGTTATGTAAGCCCTTGAAACAATTAAGCGTAATGCTAACCAATATAACTTTGTATGGAAAGTATTTCGGGACATACTTTAACTCCTTCAGAACAGCATCATCCAAATTAGATCATTTAGTACTATACTATTTGTTTAAAGATTTAAAAGTGGTTTAATTGGACAAAATTAAGAAAAAGTCACTAATTTCAGGCATTCCAAGTTAGCCTATTGAGTAGTTTAGCCTGGTGTACACTTGCGTGATCGTACACACTATTTTATTGATGGCCTGCTTGCTACAGCCCAAGCTGTGCAGTGCTTTGCTGCTATTCCACGAAAAACCAACCAATCAGCCAACAAACAAATTAAGGTCGTTTCATCTTCTAACAGGAATTTCGCCTTTAGATTTGAGGACAAAGTGTATCAGAGTGTTGCGTCTGCATACTTGAAATTTTCTACATTAGCCGATCTCTCACAAGTGATATTGTACTTTGTCACAGTGCAAACACTGCAGCTACTGAGAGCTTTTCTCAATTTATTTGTCAAAAATTGATTTTTAATTTGCCTAACGTAAGCATATATATTTCATATATAATTTTGCATGAAAGTCCATTATGTGAGGAGTCGAAACTCACAAAAATTATCAAATGTAACGTAACCACGGCTTAGTGAGAGCAGTTTTTTTAATCCACACAAAATGCAGCAAATGCTTACGGTCCTGAAAGAGTTAAAATTGCCGTTGGTTTCTGTGCGTTTCCATTTTTTTGTGAAATTGAAATATTATGAACAGCGTCGCATAACGTTACATGTTACAAAGCCACATTACTCTGATGCGTATGTCCTTCATTAACATGGCTTCTCCGTGTTCACAAATGATAAACAACATTACCTGCAAACCTTCCAGCAGGCAGTTGAAAATGTTGTAAGTTTCCAGGTAGGTGGCGCCAGGACTAGGTCGGTATATTGTGATGAAAAGATGAACCCCAAAGAGAGGAATCAGAACTAGAGTAGCTCGAACAGCTTTCCTGTAACAAAGCAGAAAAATCAAGGGAATTAAAGGAAATATGTGTGGTGCACAGGGTAGAACTGTGACCCTAAAGCTACGACTCCATGTGCGTAATGCGTAATCGGTGACTCGTATTGCGTGATGCGTATTGACTGTTTCTGTGCGTCCCTAAACGTTATGCGTACTAACAAAGCTAAGGGCGCTCTTTTCGCCATTTTTGGTCGCTATTCGTGAAAATTGCAAACATTAATTTTCGGAAACCATGTCCCTGTCGAAATTAAAGCGTGATAATTACAGCTGCGACATTAGCTTATTATATTCCACGAAAAAATTCAAAAGAAAGCACAGGTTTTGGGTACACGACATTGTGGAAAGGAGAGAACAACATGGCAGGTATCATTAAATTACTTAGTGAAATAAACTGCAGTACAACACATAACTACATGCTTCTTCCACCTCTCAGAAACTTAAATAGAAAAATATTATTGTTTATATGTCCTAAAGTGACAGAAACTCACCTAACTAGAATTTTCAGAAAACCAAACAGCTAAAATTGTCACTGGAAATTTGCAAACTCGCTATTATCACCTACGCATATTGCTGCGTGATGCGTATTCGGACGATAGTGATCACGTTCGAATCACGCATCACGCATTACCGATTATGCATTGCGTACACGTGGAAACACTTCTACATGTTTAAATGCAAACTATTGTATACGTATTACGGATCACACATCACGCATCACGCATTACGTACACGTCAAGTCGTACCTTAACCCTAAAACCATCTCTGTACATTACTTGTAATAAACAAACTATAATCAATTGTTGTAATTATTCTTTTTGTGCTCATGAACTCGTCTCATGCTTAACAACCATCATTTACTTCTTGCTACATCAGCATGCGTCACATCTTAGTTAAAGGAAAGGACAACTAATTTAGCAAGTTGGGATTATTTTACTGCGATCACTTAATCTTAAAAAAAACTTTCTATAAAACATAAAGTTAATTTATACCACCACTGTGACGAAATTTTCATGTTCGGTGGTAGCCGCCATTTGCTTGAAAATCATGACGTAACTGGTGGATTTCATAACTTTCATAAGGGCATCTTGACCTTCTGTAAGCGCGGGCTGCTTAAACTATTACAAAGTTACGCAACTTGCATAAAAACACATACAATACTATGTGCATGAATTTAATATTCATAAAAAAACACAAAAGCGATCTCAATAGCCAAACGATGACCATTTTGTCAAAGCTTTTCTATCTTTAATATTCTTGATATTTGCTAAATAAGTTTCTACCTCACGTGAGACATATTATACAACAGCAAGAATTACCTGTACTGACTGGGCTCATTAACGTGTGTTGATCTCAGTTTGGTCAGAAGTACCCGAATGATATTAACCAAAAATATCAAATTTACCTAAAAAATAAAAAAGTACATGCAGCGTTAACAAGGACTACACAGCATTATAAACAATAAGACGAAATTATGACGTAATTAACTCCTTCAGGACCGTATTAAAGCGTTTGCTGCATTTTGCATGGGTTCGTGAAAGACTGCACTCACTAAGCAGCGATTATGTTGTATTTCATAATTTTCATAAGTTTTTACTCCTCACACAATGGACTTTCATGCAATATTATATATGAAATGCATTTGCTTGCCTTAGACAAACTAAAAATAGATTTTTGACGAATACTTTTAAAAAAGCTTTTAGTAACTACAGTGTTTGTACTGTAACAATGTACAGCATCACTTCTGTGAAACTCAAGTCGGCTAATGCAAAAAATTTCAAAAATCCAGAGACAACACTCTGATACACTTCCACCTCAAGACGACTCTATTTTTAAGGAGAAATTCTTGTTAAAATGTGAAACGACCTTAATTTGTCCTTGCCTGATCGATTGGTTTTTCCTGGTATAGCAGCAGAACACTGCACAGCTTGGGCCTGTAACAATCAGGGGATCAATAAAATAGTGTGTACGATCATATAAGTGTACACCAGGCTAAGCTATTCGATAGGGTGAATTGGAATGCCTGAAAATTAAATCACTTATAAATGCTTAAACTGTTAGCATAATTGGATAGCAGATATTCTGCTGAACAGAACAGCAGCTAATTTGTAATCATTTACTTATGTCTGTGCTCATATAGTAGCAGAAAGTCACAGGTCTTATAAGACCTATTTTGAATGATGCTGTCCTGAAGGAGTTAAGTACGATTTTTGACGGCCATTTTCAACTTAAGTAACATAAAATTCTTCTAGTCTCAAAAGCATTAGAAACGCATTTAGAGTTTCCTCTCAGCTCAACTGAAATTGTTCGCGACAAGGCTCTGAGAAATCGGCTTACTAGAAGATCACACAATCGTTATGTTGCCAGGTTTAAGGCTCCGGCTTTATAGGCTGCAGTCCCGGGGCCTTCAACAGCTAAGGGGCCTCTAGGGCAGGGGTGTGCAAATTATCTGACTAGCCGGGCCACATTAAACATTCCCGCAATTCCTGCGGGCCACGGGCAGTTTGATCAAGGAGCCAAGTGCAGAAAGGCCTAATAACGATTTTTTGCATCCGACCTGCGTACATCATTACTACTACACTCAAGAAACTATTTTAGAAGATATTAAAATTTATATTACAAACCAAATATTTCTACTTTCAGGACAGGTAGTGGTAATTTCATTACAATGCATATTAGTAATGTGTATCACACAGTCTGTGTAGTACAGTGACATTAAGCTACAACCGTCTTGTAAGGGTTAATGGCATCCAATCTAGTAAGAAAAACTACCCACACTATCTTTGGGATCGTGGCACGGACTTCAGCTGGATACGCTCAATTAATCGCCTGGGCCGCACTTTCATTAGGTTGACAAATCTCTTCGCGGGCCGCACAAATTCTCTCGGCGGGCCGCAATTTGCACACCCCTGCTCTAGAGGTTAAGCAAAATTAATTTCATGTGAACAGTTATTACAGAATGAGAGTAGAAGTATGTTGAATTATCTATTTAAAAAAGGGCTCAATTAATTAATATACTGTTTAATAATTCGCTGCATTTGTTTCCTGTCCATTATTCCAATTCATTGGTACTGCCACACTGGTAAATACCAGTAATGTATTTATTGCAATTTGTACGTGTTATATTTAACATTTCAAAAACTTATTTTAATTTTGTAAACATCAGAATATCTCTTCTCGTTTTGCTGTGTTAGACGTGCACACATTTATGTGGGCCTGATGTTGGCATTAAACCTTTTCACAGTTTCGCTGTGCGCACGTGCAGTTGCTGTAGGTCAAAGGCTAAGTGTACCATAGCAACGCGTCTTAGCTACAACTGTCACGTGACATATGGGTAAAGCAAAGCCCAGTTCAGTAACTTCAGTTGTTTTACGTGGACTTTATTGAATTATGCATTAGTCTGTATGGGATCTTGCTTAGGAAAAAAACTAGGTAAGGTTCTACAGCTAGTAGCATTCGTCCCTTTTTTAAAATTACTATTATAATAGCATGGTCTGTGAGGCGTTGTCAAGTGTACACAAATGCGTTGTTTGGTACACTTAACCTTTGACCTTTTCAGGATCACCATCAGTCGCTGGAACTGCCTCACGTTATCTGCAGTCCAGGGGCCGACAAAATCAAAATCTGGCCCTGTATAATGCTCTTTTTAAGTTATTCGTTGCCAATAATTACGTTCATAGAATACAATAGAATAGAATTTATTGTTTTACAATAATATATGTCAAAGTTGCATATTATACAATACTTCTACGATGGTCCATGGTTGGTTCATTAAAAATAGATAGTTTTAAGTAAGCAAAATCGCATATTAAAAATGTACAATTAGCTTACGTTAATGAGCAATTAGCTTACGTTAATGAGCAATTAACTTACGTTAATGAGCAATTAACTTACGTTAATGAGCAATTAACTTACGATAATAGCATATATTAAAATAAAATCAAGAAATAAAATATTTTCCTACCCTTTAAAGTCATTCGACATTTCACCAAATTAATTAGAGCTATATTTCACGCATGCGCACACTGAATTAATTTACTTACTCTTTTGAAGTTTATTACTTATTAAAAACTTTTAAGAAAATGTTGTTCAGTTTTTGCTGTGAAATATTTTACGATTATAGCGTCTAACACGTGAAATCCCATATCACGCTCCTCATGCGAACTAATGGCTTCTCTATTGTTTCACGTAAAAGTCGGAAAGAAGTTTAAAAGGGCTTCGAAAAATACTAGTTTATACAGGCGGCTGTTCAGGTTTGAGAAAGAAGAGAAGGGAAGGGAAGGGAAGGGAAGAGGTCGGAGAAGAAAGAATAAGCATGAGAACAGAAACGGGAAGGGGAAACCGAGAAAAAGAATTAGTAGAGAGAAAACGAAAAAAGAGGTGAGAAAGGAAGAGAGACGGAGAGAGAGAGAGAGAGAGAGAGAGAGAGAGAGAGAGAGAGAGAGAGAGAGAGAGAGAGAGAGAGAGAGAGAGAGAGAGAGAGAGAGATGAGAGACAGAGAGAGGGAGAGGGAGAGAGAGAGAGAAACAGCAAGAGAGAGGAGGGTGAAAGAGCGAAAGAGCCAGAGACAGAGAGAGAGAGAAAGAGGAGCAGAAAAGAGAGAGAGACTGAGAGAGAAGAGAGTGAGTGAGCAAGAGGGAGAGGAGAGAGAAAAAGAAAAGAGATAGAGAAATGAAGAAAATAGAGAGAGAGAGAGAGAGAGAAAGAGAAAAAAAGAAAGAGGGAAAGCAAGAAACAGAGGAGAGAGCGGAGTGAAGGAAAAAGAAAAAGAGAAAGAGAGTGAGAAAGAAAAAGAAAGATGGGTGGTTTAAGAAAAACACAAGAATAAATCAAATTAAGTGAGTAACTTGCACGACTAATTAATGTCAATCAAACTTGTTATTAATTATTTTAATACAAAATTTCACTAGTTGTTTATGTATAAGTCTTTCCACGTATTCTTTGTTAACCTTTTTAACTGTGCGCAACACCTAAATAGAACCTATTTACATTATTCATTCCTAGAAAGCATGATGTGATGTAAATCTATAAACTTTACATCACCTGCTGTATACGTTACGAGTCCAATGTGACGTGGAAGACATTAATTATTCACTTATACAAGATGTTGCAAAGAAAATAGTTTTACAGTGAGTTTTACTAGCTGGTTTATGACTCCCTTCATTTTATGTCAATGAGTTTGTCTGTTACGTTTATGTCAAGTATCAATTTACTAGGCAGTGCACGAATTTTTGGAAAAGTTGACCATATTGTATATTTAACTGGATCATCAGATTTTTAATTCCTGCACTGCAAATGAACGAAGTAATGAATGAACGAACGAACGTGATGACGAAAAAACGAAAGAACGAATGAACAAACGAATGAATAAGTGAATGAATTAATTATAGGATGAGTGAATGAATGGATGAACTAACAAATGACTGACTAACTGAATGAATGAATTAATGAATGAATGAATGAATGAATGAATGAATGAATGAATGAATGAATGAATGAATGAATAAACTAACAAATGACTGACTGACTGATTGACTGCCTGCCTGCCTGCCTGCCTGACTGACTGGCTGGCTGCCTGACTGGCTGCCTGACTGGCTGACTGACTGACTGACTGACTGACTGACTGACTGACTGACTGACTGACCGACCGACCGACCGACCGACCGACCGAGCGACCGACCGACCGACCGACTGACTAAATGAATGAATGATTTTGATTTTTTTATTTAATTCTTTATTTCAAACATAAGTTCATATTATAATTTACATATATACAACATACAACATCATAAAAACAAAAAAAAAACAATGCGAACAAATCACACACACTAACTTAGATAAACGTGTTTGAGCGAATGAGTGATTTGTTCGTATTGGTTTTTGTTTTGAGCGAATGAGTGAATGAAGGAATGAACGAATGAATATGTGAGTGAGAGAATAAATGAATAGGTAAATGGATGAATGAATGTGCGAATGAACGAACGAATGAATGAATGAATGAATGAATGAGTGAATGAATGAATGAATGAATGAATGAATGAATGAATGAATGAATGAATGAATGAATGAATGAATGAATGAATGAATGAATGAATGAATGAATGAGTGAATGATTGAATGAGTGAATGAGTGAATGAATGAATGAATGAATGAATGAATGAATGAATGAATGAATGAATGAATGAATGAATGAATGAATGAATGAATGAATGAATGAATGAATGAATGAATGAATGAATGAATGAATGAATGAATGAATGAATGAAGATCCATCTGGTGTTTTCACCTGATATGACACCTTCACATACGATTTTCTCTATAAACCACCAAGAAATAACATCTTTTCATATGTTCTAACGCGATCTTCTGCGAATCTGGCTAAAATGGAATAGAATTACCTTTACACTCATAAAGACTCAGCAATACTTGCAGAATCTTATTTCGTTTTCTCAGTCAAATGCGCCTACGCAACATGTTATTTAAAACTAGTGAAGGACGTCATAGCTTTCAGTATTTTTCTGAGGCACTTTTCAAACTACAAGCAACAAAATAACCGTTCAGCGAAAAGAGCAAGGACTTTGCAAATGATATAATAAGAATGACACAAACAAATGTCGTAAAATAGCCTATTAGTCGTGACGCAGGGTCTTACATCAATGACGCCCCAACACTTTCACTTCTCTTTCATTAGCTTCTTCATCACTCGTTCTATTCTTGTAGCTTAACATCAACATCAAACACGTCATAACCAACTTGTCCCGTCCTTTCGCACCCCCGCTATTCAAAAAACAAGTTACAAAGCTTCTCAATTTTGCTCTTACTTCATGCATGACTAACAGTTCTTGTTATCGTGTGCCTATTAAACTTATAAATGACGTATCTACTCTCTGAAAGGCTTTTTTAGAGGTTATACCTGTTAGCCAATCAGCGTTTGATTAAGTGCCCATTGTCTTCATTACAAATGCACTTATGATTGTTGTTACTTGTCGAATAAAAACATTGTTTAAACTGAAGCACGGTGCGCCTGCAAAATCCTCGACTTCCTGTCAGTGCGCGCATAAACTCTATTGAAAAGAACTGCAATTCATTAAGCAAATGTAGAAAATTTTGCAAATAATGAGATAAAAAAATCAACAAGGCAGGAAGCATTTTACTGGCTACGAGAGAGGATTTACTGCAAATTAATTAAACTCGTGATTTCATCAAAATAATTACGTCTCCGCATAATTCCCATGTTTTGTTGGATGTAATTATATTGAAGATAGCAAACGAAATGCATTGTTTACAAAAACATTAATGCCATAGTTGTACTTAGTTATTCGTTTTTTTTAGATAATGCCCGAAAATAAGTTGACGTGTTTAACAAATGACTCTCAATAGAGAAAATGCCACCAAGAATGAGATATTCTACTAAAAACAACTTTTGTAGCACCGTGAAATGTAATTTTTGTGTTCATCTGCAATTTTCTGCTGTTGTTGTTGTTGTGCTGCTGCTGCTGCTGCTGCTGTTGCTGTTGCTGTTGCTGTTGCTGTTGCTGTTGCTGTTGCTGTTGCTGTTGCTGTTGCTGTTGCTGTTGCTGTTGTTGTTGTTGTTGTTGTTGTTGTTGTTGCTGCTGCTGCTGCTGTTGTTGCTGCTGCTGTTGTTGTTCTTGCTGTTGTTGTTGTTGTTGTTGCTGCTGTTGTTGTTGTTGTTGTTGCTGTTGCTGCCGTTATCATCATCATTGTTGTGGTAGTAGTGCTGATGTTGCTGCTGCCATTATTGCTGATGTTATTGTCATCGCTGCTGCTGCTCTGCATTATGTTGTTGCAATTATTTTCATGATCAACATGTTTGTACCGTTTTATCAATGCTGTTCTATCCTTTCGTATTCATATTAACCGCATATTTTATAACACACCACAAACAGTTTGCGAGCCCGCTTTTATATGAACGCCACATAACATGCAAAGACACTAATTCAGTAAAAAGTACTACACCACAAACAGTTGCGCAGCCTCCTTTCATACGAGTTCTATGCAAATATAATGGTAATTAAGAATGACTGAGTAACAGTGAGTGACCGTGTAAGTGCACTTCGTGTAGGTTATAGTGGTGCTAATACACCACAGGAAATTTTAAAATGGTTTTTTACATATAAACAACCGTGAATCTACAATAGAATTGGGCGGAATGAACTATCCCCCTAGGGGGTAATTTGTTAATACGTCCCCTGACTGTAAGCTTTCTAAATTCCGTAAATAACAGTACTAAAGATCATACCACTAAGCTAAGCAAACAGGGTGTATTAAGTATCCACTCGTATGGTTCATTCGGATGAATCCAGCATTCCACGTCATCAAATACTTTACGAAAAATACAGTAGACAGCTACGGGTAGAATTGGAAAAGCTGAAAAAACAACAAAATCTTTGAAAAATCAGATTGTAATTTAGATTTTTTAGATTTAATATTTTATTTCAAACTTTACAAAGTACATATACACGTCACAAATTAATACAATAAATCATGACACACAACAATAACACAAATAACAATTAACGATATAACAAACTACGCCAATGACGTCTAATTACAGAAGTAAAGTTTACATCACTGTTTAAAATGTTCTTGCATGTAAAATTTTCACTCTTATTCAGCCTGACGTATAAACTGTATGCACATTTTCTGTGAATCACATCAAAATAAATAATATTAAGTCTAGTAGAAATATATCTTGCGCTCGTATCATATGAAAAGTTAAACAGCTTCCGTGTTGATACATTATATGCAACCTTGAGTATTATATGTAATAAAATGCAAAATGTAATAAACTGTGTAATAAATTTTATTGATGCTCAAAAGAAGCAAAAAGTGTCTTGTTCAAATCGTTTTGCAGTGGAATTTGTTGTAGCAGCTTATGGATATCCTTTAGGAGGTATAAGCTCGGATTGGCGTATAATGTTGCTCTTAGTAATTTTTTAAATACAACGTATTGAGTACGAAATCGTTTTATATAAGTGCACATAATGGGGTTAAACACTTTAAAGTATTAATAAGAAAGAGCTGCTATAGCAGGGGTGCGCAAATTGCGGCCCGCGAAGAGATTTGTCAACCTAATAAAAGTGCGGCCTGGGTGATTAATTGAGTGTATCCAGCTGAAGTCCGTGCTTCCCAAAGACAGTGCGGGTAGTTTTTTCTACTAGATCGGATGCCATTAACCCTTACAAGACGGTTGTAGCTTAATAACACTGTACTACACAGACTGTGTGATACACATTACTAATATGCATTGTAATGAAATAACCACTATCTGTCCTGAAAGTAGAAATATATGGTTTGTAATATAAATTTTAATAACTTTCTAAAACACTTTCTTGAGTGTAGTAGTAATGATGTACGCAGGTCGGATGCAAAAAAATCGTTATTAGGCCTTTCTGTACTTGGCTCCTTGATCAAATTGCCTGTGGCCCGCAGGAATTGCGGGAAAATTCAATGTGGCCCGGCTAGTCAGATAATTTGCACACCCTTGTGCTATAGCTTAAGAAATCGTATGCTTGCAAGTAAAAATGACTTTTTCATTAGTGATTGTACGCAATCTGATGACTCATTTGAATCACTGATTTCTTTAAACTTGCAAAAAACATTATGGGATGATATTGTGTTATAAATTTTTAGGCAAGGTATTTTAACGTGTATTTAAGATTTTAGGTTGCTTAGTAATATTTTGTAATAACGTGTGTTATCAATGAGTTTTAGATGTATTGTAAATAGACGTAATATGATAATATGTACACTGAATTAAACAAAATCAAATCTGAAATTCTCTGAATGTCTTACTAAATTGCTTGAAATGTTAAATTAATAAGTGAGTTAATTTTTTGATATTCTCATCATTACTATCATTGTTGTTGTCGTTGTCGTTGTCGTTGTCGTTGTCGTTGTCGTTGTCGTTGTCGTTGTCGTTGTCGTTGTCGTTGTCGTTGTCGTTGTCGTTGTCGTTGTCGTTGTCGTTGTCGTTGTCGTTGTCGTTGTCGTTGTCGTTGTCGTTGTCGTTGTTGTGTTGTTGTTGTTGTTGTTAGTGCTGTTAGTTGCTGCTGTTGCTGTTGTTGTTGTTGTTGTTGCTGCTGATGCTACTGCTACTGTTGCTGCAACTGCTGCTGCTACTGCTGATGCTGTTGCTGTAGGTTGCTGCTGTTGTTGCTGTTGTTGCTGTTGTGGTGGTGGTTGTTGTTGTTTTTTTGTTATTGTTGCTGCTGCTACGGCTACTGTTGCTGCTACTGCTGCTGCTACTGCTGATGCTGTTGCTGCTACTGTGTTGTTGTTGCTGTTGTAGCTGCTGCTGCTACTGCTGTTGTTGCTGCTGCTGCTGCTGATACTGTTGTTGCTGTTGCTGCTACTGTGTTGCTGTCGCTGTTGCTGTTGTTGTTGCTGTTGCTGCTGCTGCTGCTGCTGCTACTGTGTTGCTGTTGCTGTTGCTGTTGTTGTTGCTGTTGCTGCTGCTGCCACTGTTAATGCCTCAGAATGAAACAAGCAGCGTTTTAGAAATGTTGGAAAGCGTGTGAAAAGTTTCAAAGATACACAGAAATGCTTGAACTTTATGACAGAGGTAAAGAAGAGATTTCGGTCGTCGACACTTACCCCATCCAATTAGATAAAACACGTAAAGATTTTTTTGTTCATGAAAAGCAGAAGCAATGAGCATGTGTAGATAGAAACCCTCACAGAACATCCACATGTAGTTACTGATACGAAAATACTTTGTTAATGCCAAGATGATCTTGCATCCAGCCTAGAAACGAAAAGTAGAGACATGTAGAGATTCGAGGACAGCAAAAGGGCTGTTTTTCCCTAATACTTCATTTCCTTTTGCATTTATTCCTTTGCGTGACCGCCTCAAGTCTGTTAAAGAAAAACCTAGTCCAATCTTAAACTACCTAGCTCAAAACAATCTAATCTATAAAGTTGTTTAAGGAATCTACTATTTTTTCAAAAATGGCATACGCGAAAGAATTATTTGCACAGAAACGTAATTTTGCGATCGCGCGGCTAGATCTTCGCTGTTACATATATTTAGCAATTCGATCGTTAGAAAAGCCTACGTCTTGGAAAGGCATGATACAAAAACGGGTGCTGTACTGCGCAGTTCAGAGGTGTTCAGTTGTGACGTAGTGCACACGCTCGAGAGCTCATTTGTGAGCACAGCAATAAACTCAAAATTTGAATTTAAACTTGAAGTTTGCCGAATTTCTATATGGCACACTGAATGTTGTACCGTAGCACAGTACTGTTTTCGCAAACACGTGGAATGTTTGTAGCTTTGAAAATTATGTTCATTTGTGACGTCACTACTAGTTGGATTCGTCCGTCATTAATTAAGTTTTCAACTCATTATTTAATTATCATAAACACCTTGGTATTGTTATTGGCCTTGAAGCGTTTACTTTTTACCGTACTTCAAAATGGAGTTGTTGTTGTTGGTGCTGGCATCCTTGAAGACAATGGAGTGTGCGCCAAGAGAGTCAGTTATTGATCACATTGATGGAGCTGCAGCGTCGACTGTGGCTGAGCAGTGCGATCCTTGAACGTCTCCAGGGTGCACGCCTGGACAAGGTGTATGGGGATCCTGAGTTGCCCAGACAACAGGAACCCCCTCTCTTCCTCGTTGGTGTAGTCCAAAGGAAAGCAGAGCGATACGTTTGGCACCAGGTTGGCTGCAGGAGCTGCCGGATTCAGTGAGCATGCTGCACTGGTCCGCCTTCGGGGCTCCACTCCTGATTTGGAAGGTTTACTCCTCTACACATGGCCGTTGGGTCACTTGGCCTCCTCCGCCCTCTAGCTGTTGGTTGCTTGGGCAGCTCCTCTGCCTAGTGTCAAGATACAGTGTGGGCATCCCGCAAGCCTACAGCACCTGGTATTCCTAGGCGGTCACCCATCCAAGCACTAACCAGGTTCTACGTTGCTTAACTACGGTGATCAGACGAGAACCGGTGTTTTTAACGTGATTTGGCCGTAGAAATAGAAAATAGTAGGATATGAAAAATCATCCTGTTTTCCTTTGTATGACTAATATGACCTTCTTCGTTGAATTTTGTTCATTGTGTTGCCTTACCTGCTTCACTTGCATTCATTTTTTATTTACACTTCACAGCACGGCGCTCGTCAAAGAGAACTTGCTTTTATTGTAATTTATCTGGTCGCACTCGCTGGCAATGCTTTCGGGTCAATGTATGCAATGTTCGTTGACACGCAAGTTCACCAAACCCACATTAATTTTTTATTTCTCTCTTACACCAAAACTACATTAATTTTCTATTTGTCTTGTAATCTTCTCGCGCGGATTTTAATGCAAATTTACAAGAAATGTGAATTTTCAAGTTGATTTACAGCCAGAGGATTTGAAATTCTAGAGCTCATTTACAAGTTTTTCGCGTTAGTGACACGCGGATAACAAAGGCTAATTTGCCTTCATACATGAAATTCGTTCATGTTAGTTACGAGAAATAACAATTGATTCTGCATTTGTGCAAGACCATAAAGGAAGACAGGATGATTTTTCGCATACTACCCAATTTTCAAGTCCGACAAAAAGTATACATTTTAACAAAATTAATAGCGTTTCTGATAATTAAATAATAGATTAAAAACTTAATTAATGGTGGGCGAGCCCAACTATTGATGTCATCACAAACTAACATGATTTTCAACAGCAAAAATGTTCCGTGTTGCACGTGTTTGCGGAAGCGAAAATTGAAGTACAGTGCTGCTGTAAGATATTCAGCGTGTTGTACTAAACTAGGCAAGTTTTAAAATAAAAATTCAAATTTCGAATTTGCCACTGCACTCATGTACGAAATGTTGAACGTGTGTAGTTCGTCATAAACTAACACATCTAAACTGCGAGGTACGGCACCTGTTTTTGCACAATGCGTTTCCGGAAGGCAGGTGCTAGTGAATGCATGTAACAGCAAAGAACTAGTGGTACTTTAGAAATATAATTGTAAAACGTATACAATACGTACGCAAACGGACACAGACCATAAAATTGAACAAACAGTCATAAAGTTAGCAATATGATATTTAACAGTAGAAATTTTGCATCCTTTCTCAATGCTGTCTCTAGATCAACTGAAACTTGCATGACTGAGAGAATAAAGCTGTAATCACATGACCAGACATACAAGTTCCTATTGGAAGGTACATCACATTCATGCATACAGACCATAAATGGAAAGGTCACCTATACTCTACAGACTTCTAGTCAAAACCAAAATCAAAGTCTACTTGGCTTCTTTGATAGCAGAATAAAGATTATTGGTTTACAGAAAGCTGTGTTATAATGTTATAATTTTTCTCTATTTAAACTTGAATAAGAGAATTAGAACCAAAATTAAAGCATGAAATTAACAATCTAATTACTCTGATTAATGAATAAATATCTATAAAAGCAAAAGGAAACAATATTTAGAAACAAGAATCAATCTCTGACAAACTTTGTACAATTAGAGTAAAACAACGATTGTAGATGGCAGTATAGACTAATTCAGTACTTTAGTGTAGTAGACTGACAATTAAATGGATCACATAATACTACAATCGCGTACTCGGTACAATGAGCAACATTTACTACCCCATTTTAAAGTTCGATGAAAAGTATACATTTTAATACAATTAATACTGCAAAAGCGTTTTTCATGATTAAATAAGAGATTAAAAACTAAATTAACGGCCGATGAGCACAATTATGTATGTCATCACAAACTAACATAATTTCCAACAGCAAAAAAGCGTGTTTCACGTGTTTGCGAAAACGAAAATTAACGGCCGATGAGCACAATTATGTATGTCATCACAAACTAACATAATTTTCAACAGCAAAAAAGCAAAAAAGCGTGTTGCACGTGTTTGCGAAAACGAAAATTGAAGTACAATTCTACTGTAAGAGATTCAGTGTGTTGTACTAAAACTAGGCAAGTTTTAAGATGTGCAATTTACATCTAGGCAATTTACCGTTGTGCCTACGCATGAGCTGTCGAACGTGTGTAGTTCGTCAGAAACTAACACATCTTAACTGACAGGTACAGCACCTGTTTTTGTGCAATGGGTTTCCGAAATGCAGGCGCTAGTGCCCGTCTAACTAGCGAATGGCAAAAGCGAGAAATTAGTGGCGCAAACGCGAAATTGTGTTTAGGTGACAATAATTCTTTCACGTAAGTCATTTTTGAAGAAATAGTATGTTTCCTTTCAATATTTTAAAAAGTAGATTGTTTTGTCCTACAGTTTAAGATTGGGTGCGGTTTTGCTTTACGCAAGGAAAGCAACTGAAGCCATTGATTTCGAAAGCTTCCGTCTCCAATGACAACCAGCAAAGACAATCAGGTAACTCTGGACGCAATGTGTTAATTATACTAACCCGAGTAATTAATGCTCACCAGATTTTCATCTTTGATGGGTTCTGCGCTGGTGATTGAGTCATAAATTACCACCGTCTCGTAGATGATGAAGACAACACAGCTGAAGACGAAACTGAAGAAGAGATTCTTGTGCAGACTTATGCGATGGCATTGTAGCTGTCTGGAAAAGCAGAAACAAAGCGAACGTTTCAATAAACTAGAAACGCTAAAGGATACAATTTCTACAAAATTAGCATTTTTATTGTCTTCGTAAATTTGTGCGTACGAACGTTAAAAGCGCTACGCACGGATTCCTGAAGCCAGTTTTCGCAGAGATCTTCTTAAAGGAGAGGATAAGACTTCTAGGAGGTTAGGCTTATTTCAATGGTAACGAAAAATGTTAGAAGGATTTAGTAATAAAACTGCAATAAGCGCCTCGTGCAACTAGTAAAATCACTTTAAAGTCACGATCACTTCTTCTAAGTTTAAGTGATAACAGTAAAATAAACTCAACATATTGAACGACTTGTTCCTTCCTTTAGCACACCACAAACAGTCTAAGTGATAACATTAAAATAAACTCAACGTACTGAACGACTCGTTCATTCTTTTAGTACACCACAAACAGTTTAAGAGATAACAGTAAAACAAACTCAACATATTGAACTACTTGTTCCTTCCTTTAGTTCACCACAAACAGTTTAAGAGATAACAGTAAAACAAACTCAACATATTGAACGACTTGTTCCTTCTTTTAGTACACCACAAACAGTTTAACAGATAACAGTAAAACAAACTCAACATATTGAACGACTTGTTCCTTCCTTTAGCACAGCACAAACAGTCTAAGTGATAACATTAAAATAAACTCAACGTACTGAACGACTCGTTCATTCCTTTAGCACACCACAAACAGTTTAAGTGATAACATTAAAATAAACTCAACGTACTGAACGACTCGTTCTTTCCTTCAGCACACCACAAACAGTTTAAGTGATAACAGTAAAATAAACTCAACATATTGAACGACTTGTTCCTTCCTTTAGCACACCACAAACAGTTTAAGAGATAACAGTAAAATAAACTCAACATATTGAACGACTTGTTCCTTC
Organism: Tubiluchus corallicola; assembly: GCA_030141605.1. NCBI lineage: Eukaryota > Metazoa > Priapulida > Priapulimorpha > Priapulimorphida > Tubiluchidae > Tubiluchus > Tubiluchus corallicola. Next base: position 95,109 of record JAQGDQ010000353.1, on the reverse strand, counting down.
CTTTAGCACACCACAAACAGTTTAAGTGATAACAGTAAAATAAACTCAACATACTGAACGACTCGTTCATTCCTTTAGCACACCACAAACAGTTTAAGTGATAACAGTAAAATAAACTCAACATACTGAACGACTTGTTCCTTCCTTTAGTACACCACAAACAATTGAAGTGATAACAATAAAATAAAATCAACATACTGAACGACTCGTTCCTTCCTTTAGCACACCACAAACAGTTTAAGAGATAACAGTAAAATAAACTCAACATATTGAACGACTCGTTCCTTCCTTTAACACACCACAAACAGTTTAAGTGATAACAGTAAAATAAACTCAACATACTGAACGACTTGTTCCTTCTTTTAGCACATCAAAAACAGTTTAAGTGATAACAGTAAAATAAACTCAACATGAACGATTTGTTCTTTCCTTTAAACTTGTTCATAAGCTTGAGCGCGACGCAAGTTTTTTTGTCGGATACATCAGTGAAAAAGATATCAATATCATAGTCCTAAACTAGCTATTCCTATTCAGATGTGTTCTTAGATCCGCCCCCTGCATCTTGGCTCAGCTTCCCATGATTTACTCCCGCACAGTGGCGGTTCGTGTATAGGTACTGTGGAACTGCAGCACCCCCTATTTTCACTCAATATTATCGATAATATTCAATGTAATAAATCTTTTTTCTTTTAGTTCCTTCTTTATACCTGTCCATGCGCACATGTCTGAGCCCAGATAGAGAAAGTACTGTCACTCACACAGTTTGCTGTCAGTTGTCACGTGCTTACCGTGAATGGACCAAGCATGAATTGTGACAATTTAGGCTATTAGTAAGCAAAAAATATTTTTTTGTTTAGGACTTTATCAAGTTTATGTTTAAAATTCCGTATGTTTGTTTGCTTAAGATTACAATTAGAAATTAAAACATTAAAATTACATGTGTTTGTTTCGTTTTACAATGTATTTAAACAATGGCTAAAAATTTTCTGAAGTAGCACCCCCGGTAATTTTTGGTAGTTTAACCCTTTCATACTCGTTGTATCCCGTGGGATACAAGAATATTTTCTGCCTTTAAAATTTATAAAATTTTAAAACTGACAGTTATTTGATCTGTTAATAGTTATCTTTATTTAAGCCAATAACAACAGACTAAAATGGTGATAAAATGGCAAACTAGAAAATCTACATAACATAAAAAACTGTGCAAGGTACAGTACTTTAGAGACGACTTTGTACAGATCAGCGTAGCATGCATACTAAATGTCTTAAATACTTTAAAAAATTATCAGCAGTTGCAAAATGAAGCACATTTCATGCTTCCATTGAATCCCAATGTATCCCGTGGGATACAGGCTATATCTAGCACGCGGGCACAGGTAGGAAAAAATTATTATGTGTAAACAAGATGGAAATACTGAACAAAAGTACCAACCCAAAAAATTTTTTCTTATTAAAAAAATAATTTGGGACTGAAAGGGTTAAACACAAATTAATCTAAATTGAGGTACGAACCGCCATTGCTCCCGGATGAAGCCTCAACTTAAGCAACTCTGGTTTTTTAAGCGAAATTGATGACGGCAACTGAGGTCTATTAAAATCCGAACTAGGCGACAGGTTTTGACGCTCCTGAACGAAGCCACTTAGCAAATCCATTAACCGTTGTAGGTTAACATTTCAGAAATAACATAATGCGTTTACGGCTCTTGCATTATTCAACGGATTTTGAGTTTAATGGCTTTTTATACCTTAATCACCAATTTCCGCAAATACTCAACAGCAAACACGGATTATGGAGCCTAAAATCAATACTTGCATAGGGCCCGTAACAATGAGGTACGTAAGAAATTAGTTTCACTAATCACGAAAAGCAGTTAGGAAATCAATACACAGTCAATTTTAATTTGAGATTTTCAAATTCTAATTCAATTTTAACATAAGAATTGTAACGTAAGCATTAAATAATCGAAGTCTTATGTTAAGACTTAGTTTCTTGCTAGTTACTACATTCTTGTGCTAAAGAAAAGCATGCATTGCTTGTTGCTTTCTGTTTTTAATGTCAATTTTGGTGCTTAAAAAAGTGCCCATGTACTTGCACTTTTTGCAAGACTGATTACCATCTCTTACAATAATATATTCTTCTGTTTTTGACTGGTTTACTTGAAGATTTCTTTTCTCTAGCTTTTTTTTGAAAAATCCCTTTTTATTGTGTTAGTTTGAAAATTTGATACACTAATCCATGCAATATCGTTTGCGTATTGTTGATCAATAAGGAATGGTTCATGGGATTCCAAAGCAGGATAGGAGTGATCCAGAATATGTTGGGGAAGGTTATCACAGACAGAGGTATCGTAATCTTGATCATCATTTCGAGGAGTTTGGATCTTAAGTGTATTTTCTAGGTACAGCGTGAAAAATACCGGACAAATGTAACGTCTTTTCATGTAAATCCGCTATCACCTCAACCACCTGTTTAATCACTTTTATCTGAAAAAATACTGCGCTAGAAAAAATAGTGCTACAATGCCAAAATAATTAACATTCTTATGACAATAGACATTTATATAAGTTTCTGGTTCAGAATTTTATCTGTTGAAATTTGTGCATTTGCGTGAATAACCTCCAACAACAAGTTACCGTTACAGCAGTGTTAGTTGAATAGCTAAAGAAGCCATTGATTATTCTGCTCCAGTGAGCAAATTCAGAAAGAGTAACTCAACGATATGATATCGCTGTAATTATCACCACTAATTCGGCGACTTACTTGTAAGAAAAGAAGATAATCAGAGCGGGTATAAGAGCAACGATGCTGATAGCATGAGCTGTGACACGAACCGTAATCCGTCGAAGATAAAGCCGGATCTACAAATAAACAAAATACTCACTAGTCTATTGCTGTGCCATTATTGTTATTACACATTATCACACAAAACTTGTTAGTTCATAAATCACCTTGAAGACGCTATCATGTCACGCTTGGGCGCTTCCATTTTGTATGCCCATTCCTCCACCAGTGACGTCATTCATCGGCCGAAGAAAAGCAGCGCACAGTCAAATTCCGTCAAAAGTATAGGTTCTTACAAAAATTTAGGCAGCTAATTTTGTGACGTTTTTGGGTGAACATTAGGTAAGCTGCAGAAGTGTACCTGCATTAGGTAAGTCTACCACTTACGTCATAACTTTCAAGTTAATGGCGGACGTCACTGCCCTTGGAAATCTCGTCACAGCGGTAGTATAAAAGTAACTTTATGCTTCATAGACAAGTTTCCTTGTCATATTTTTCTAAATTTAAGTAATAACAGTAAAATAAACCCAATATGCTAAGTAACTTGACTTCTCCTTTAATGGAAGACCGGGCGATTGTTTAGACTCAATTTAATTTTAATTTACTATCTAAAATATACATTTTCTTGCCCGATAAAAGTTAACAATTGTTTCTTATATTTGAATAATTAGCTTAGAAAGTTAATTAACAGCAACCGAACATAGCTATTGCTTACGTCAGAAACTAACCACAGTTTGTGCAATGGCAGGCGTCTTCCATTGCGCATCAAGCACATTTGCATAAGTGTTACAGTACTGTTTAAACGCATGATGTCACAAAAAATGGGCTTGACATCATACGACGTCAGAAACTAACACAGCAGTTCATGATCATGCTTATCACGGTACCGCCTTCTAGTTGTCGGCCACGCAAATGTGACAAAAAAGCGCCGTTGCCCATCTTAGTAGATTCACTGAGCCGCGCGTAGCCTTGAAAGTTTAACAAAATTCGAGTATCCAAGGTAATTATTATTTAATCTAAGCTTTGATTTAAAAAAGCTATTGTAGTTTTCAATATTTTAGAGCATTCTTTATTCTGAACTAATATTCACACAATCATCCGGTTTTTATTTAACCATTAAGGAGGCGCTGTGTTTACTAAGGGCTTTAAATAATCAGTGTGTCAAAATTGCACCCATCTAATCGTAAATCAAGTCCAAAGCTTTTTAAAACTTCCTCTGTATTTCTGATTGCTTGACCAGCTTGTATACACAGCTGACATGGAATTTATACACCCTATAGGCGCTTTCCTTTATGCTAATAAACAACAAATGTTACAGGGAATTGAAAATATTTATCCTGTGCGTAACCAACAGCGACGATAGGTAAACAAAAATGTTGTTTGTGCTTCATATATTGTGGATTCGTAGCCAGTAGAAGTGCTGAAACGTCATACGTATTTGCAAAGATGTATGTGCTGCTTTTAAACTTACGTATCTTTTCTTCAAAGCGCAAGAAGGGATTCTTCATAAACAGTAAAATTATTAGGTTTGTGGTATAGTGGTAGTACGTGTGTGAGCGATGTGTGTAGTTGTTTATGAACGTTTGAGTAATGGCAAAGCTATCAAGACTTTGTTTGCGAAATAACACTTTTATTAAATAACATCACAATAAATATAATGAATGTATAGCAATGCCAAGGCCCCTGATCTACAAGAGACGTCCTGCGTGTAAGTGTGAAGTGTGTCCAAGCCCCCCTGCTAGCTGGTGTCACGACCTATATATCAGCTGCGTGCGCAGTCTGACAAGTGGCTCAACTCTTCGCCCACGTCGTCACGTGACACCACTCCTTAAGATTCCCTTATTTGGCTTGGCTTCATGAATACTCTTCTTAGCATAATTATTTGACATTTAGCATATTTTAACAGGTTCTCTTTACTATAAACAAAGCTTTAAATTCGTCTTGAAATTTTATGTTACTTACGTGCTGCCTTATTGGATATAGAACTTGCGTCAGCAGTAACGTTGTACAAAACTTGTAAACTTAGATTACCGCGATGACCGTTAGGCGCAGCCATTTTAATAGTAGGTCGTACGGAACGAGTTTAGACAACATTGTGCGAAGTTTGAAAAATAATCAAAGCATTCGTAGCTCACCCTTCACTAACAAAGCAAAAGTATCAGAGGTGAATCAGTGGTGCACACTGGGATAGCGATGCAATGCTATCTACCAGGTGACGCATATATTTTAAATTATTAAGAATTTTCTTTTCCATATGCACAAGTCTTTCAAACAGCTAAGTATAACACTAATTAACAGAACTTTGTTTTTGAGACATATATTTTAAAACTTTCATTTTTTCTCCTTTAAATGAAAAGCAGCTAATAGATGGCGCCTCGGTGGACCGTATTAAAACTATTACATCCACTACATCGCCTGTAGTACGAAAGTGTGAAATAAAGTACCTAGAAAATTCTTAGCCCTGTTTCCAAAAATTTGCTAATTTGTCAAGAAAGGCCATTGCGCTAAGCAGACCAGCTGAGTAAACCGTATTGTGATCAACGGTTTCTGCGTGAAGAAACCAGTGAAAAAGAAGAAAATTATGTTGCCTGACAGTCATTCATTTTCTCACTTCTTTGCTTAAGATATTGTTACGGAGGCACCTGTGTCGGGTCGGGTGTAGGGCCCTCTACACGCCCTGCTTCCACGTCAGCAGCGACTCACCCCTTTCTTGTAGGTCCAGACGTCTTGTTTGGGCCTACACGTGGTGTGAGAAGCCAGCTGACCTGGAATGCCAGCATAAAAGCGTGTAGAGGTCACTACAGCCGGGATTTCTGACACAGGTGCTCCTCGGGTGTAGTGCTGTTACTGAGTTAGTTAGTTATTTTTTTGTGCACGTGTATTTTTGTTACTTATTTTTATTAGTGCTGTTAATAAACTCCGTACAGTGTCGTTTTTTGTGTATTTTGTTTTATGAGAGTTCGATGACATGCTACAACAGGTATAAGGTACTAGTTTACAGACATTAATTTAGTTATTTAACATAACATTTGTAATTAAGTATCGGTTACACAACGATTATAAAATGGCACTTCATGATGCGAAATATCAAGACCGCCATGCCATCTTGGAGTTCGACCCCCTGGGTCGAATTCAGTCGAATATTTATCATAAAACGATTCCGTAGGGATCATGACACTTCGGCTAAGAGATTTCTTGCCACCAGCTAAACAAAATTAGTTCACCGATTCTGTATTAACGCACAAGAAAAAACTCAACTTACATAAAGGTTAAAAAATTCATCTTGAAATTTCATACCACTTAGATACTGTCTTTTCGCATATTAGACTTGCGTCAGCAATAGCAGTGTATAAAATATGCAAATTTAAACTCCCTCGATGACCGTTAGACGCAGCCATTTTGACGGTAAGTCATTTGTCATAACAAGTTTACATACTATTGTGTAAACTTTGAAAAAATAATCAGGGCATTCGTAGCGCACAGGTCACTAGTTAAATAAACTTTAAAATTACTGTATCTTGTCAGTAAGAGTAAAATACGTTTTTGGTTACTGAGCGGTGCGCCCTGGAGGGTGAGTCAGTGACATTTTACCAATCGGCGAAAGCATTTTAAATAATTAATAATTTCCTTTTCTAGTTACACAAGTCTTTCAAGCAGGTAAGCGAAATGCTAAGTAATATAATCTTGCATGGAAAATTTTTTGGGACAGTTTAACATTTCCCTTTCTTCCCCTGATTTAGGTTGTGCGTATATGACGTCATGTACTGGCGCGGTCGAATCCTTTCAATGCGAGCACGATATACGCATAAAATTTGTAAAAAAAATTTATAATTTCCTAAGGCGATTTTTTCTGAAAACTTTAGGTACCCCTTTTCTTGTCCTTTAAGAATTGAGCTCTCTTTATTGAAGTTATCAAACATTCAAATTAGTTTCATCTCTTAAGCAATTAAAATGTGATGATTAAACATTACCTCTCTACTGGAACACTCTGAGTAGTCGCTCCATTCTTTCCATATCTCACCTTCCCCCATTTTCTTATGCAGCCAAGTCCCATTTGGCCAGCAGGTCTTGACAACGTGAGCTGATAAACAACAAAAATACGTCACTCGATTCATCATTAGCTTAATGTGTGACGTGTGACGTGTGATGTATTGTGTGATGTGATGTATTGTGTGATGTGATGTATTGTGTGATGTATTGTGTGAGTGCGATGTATTGTGTGATGTGATGTATTGTGTGAGTGTGATGTATTGTGTGATGTGATGTATTGTGTGATGTATTGTGTGATGTATTGTGTGATGTGTGATGTATTGTGTGATGTATTGTGTGATGTGATGTATTGTGTGATGTGTGTGTGTGTGTGATGTATTGTGTGATGTGTGATGTATTGTGTGATGTATTGTGTGATGTGTGATGTATTGTGTGATGTATTGTGTGATGTGTGATGTATTGTGTGATGTGATGTATTGTGTGATGTGTGATGTATTGTGTGATGTATTGTGTGATGTGTGATGTATTGTGTGATGTATTGTGTGATGTGTGATGTATTGTGATAAAACAAAATTACGTGGTTGCAGATAAATCTAAAATATCATGCGTTAAAGAAAATAAAATCCTAGTAAATATTGTAATAGGTTTTCTACGTTATAATATTTATTATATTACTGTATTATAACAAAATTATTATATTTCTTAGATATTATTAGGGGCGTATTAACCAATAAGGTAACTAGGCTATAACGTAGGGTGCCAAAGTTTGAGGGCATCACGTTTTAAAAAAACTCTTATTATTCTCGGATACTTTCACATTCATGTAAAGGGCACATTTTATAATACACCACAGGCAGTTATTGAGGACTGCTTTTATATAAATACCACATAACGAACAGGTGCAAGGTATTACACAACAAGCAGTTGCATAGCCAGCTTGAATATAAGCGCTATGCAAATACATGCAATTAATAAAGACCACGTAGAAACTAGGTTAATAGTGTTTCTAATACACCACAAGTAATTGCTTGAACTGCTCATTACATAGACAACCACAAATTCACAATAGCGATAGGCGGGATCAGCCTAAGGCGTCGTAAACTGTTGAAATGCCCTTAGATATTGTAATGTCAACATACTTCCTCTACCACAGCGTAAAGATCATTGTTAACATGTGAATGTGATAGATTAAACTACGCATCTCTGCTTCGCGTATATTTAGTGTTAAAACTAGCTTCAGATTAGTTAAATAACTCACCATGAAGATTTTCAAGCAGTGTCTTTTTAGCTCTATAACTAACTTATAAGATGCGCAATAGAGCGTGGTAACGCGACCACTTTCCGTCTGGGAAGTCGTGAGTTCGATACTGTAACCGGTAAACACAAAAGCTTTCAAAATTGTACCCGTTGTTACTCTGCCTGGCGCGTGGTATTTAGGGCTAACGTGAGGTAATAATATAGGTTTTACACGTCAAATGTAGACACTGGAAAGTTCAAATGTGACTTAGGTAAGTCAAATGTAGACATAGAAATTTCGAATGTGTTTTGGTAACTCAAATGTGACTTAGGTAAGTCAAATGTAGGTATAGAAATTTCGAATGTGTTTTGGTAACTCAAATGTGACTTAGCTAAGTCAAATGTACAAAAAATGTCGGCAGAAAAGAATAAATCGGTTCCCACTTCCCAATGAACAGTGAATCACTAATTAGTTTTTTAAGTAATGCATTAGCACTGCATTAATGAATTAGTTTCTCTCAAGAAACATTGTTTATTTTAAGAATGTATTATTTTCTCTAACAGTTCCAATGGTATGTAAACTTTGCAGAATATTAGTGAACTATTAGTAGGCCTATAACGTTGTTATTTTAACTTAGGAGCAATTATTAAATTGAAATTAAAGAAGATTAAATTTAACATCCTTAAACTTTACCACCTATCCACATTTGAGATACCAATGTCACATTTGACTTGACATGTGTCTACATTTGACTTACCAAAAACGCTCAAGATTTGTTGAAAACCATTGTTAACACATTAGATGTACCTAAGTCTACATTTGAGTTACCAAGACACATTTGAATTACCTAAATCTACATTTGAGTTAACGCAGGTCTACATTTGACATGTAAAACCTATAATGGCTGTTATGCAGGTGTAGTTTGTTATTTACCTCTGGTTATAAAAGCCCATGGCTCGTATTGTCTGTTGAATTTGAAGCTGATTTTGAATAAAGGCTATGTGACAAAAAATACGAAAATTTACGGTGAAGATTTGATCTGGATTCGAATCTTCAAGGGACCTTCAGTTGCAGAGATGAATTCTAAACACTCTCTTTGTGTGCATTTTTCTAAACTCAGCCTACAATGTTGAGAAAAATTCGAAAATTTTAAAATTCTCACCGTCTGGTAAAGGTGTTTGTCCACTAGAGTAGGTAGGACAACGTTCGTAAGCAATTTCGCCAGCAGGTGTCGCTTCCCAACAAAGCCAACCGTCCCACGTGACTGGACATTTCAACGCCTCCGCACCTGTGAATTACACAATTATGAAAATTGGTGCATTACAAATAATTCAAAAATTTGTTGGTTACTGTAAAAGTAAAGAGTAGAGAAGCCAAGTTTGTTGCTATTATTAATGGTAAGTGATGCTGTCGGAAAAACAACCACTAAAGGCTCACTTACTCTTGCTTAAAGCACAAGAAAACCCTCCACTTCCATAAAGCTTAAAAATTCGTCTTGAAATTTTATACCACTTAGGGGAGACCCGGGTAAAGTGGATCACATAAAGGTTTTCGCTTATAGAGTTCAAGATGTTTGGTCTGTAACAATCAATTACATGCCCTATTCTTCCGTAGGAAACTCTGCTATATTCGTGTGGTAAAAACTTATAATTACTATTACTCGTTTAACAGATAATTTCGAAATACGAAACCAAAATTTCTAGGGCAAAGTGGATCTTTTACGGGCATAGTGGATCATACCGGAGCGGTTGAGCTCAACATAACTAACAATATCTTTTAAATGGATTTTGTCTATTTTGCAAAAGTAAATTGATATGAAGCAGCAATGAACCATCCATCATATGTAAAAACGGTAGCGAATAAATCTGCAGTAACTGGAATATATCATCATGATCTATAAAAGTGAAAAATCGCAAGAAAGTGGGTGAAAAACTTACGTTTGTGTACCGCGCTTAGACAAACTCTGCAAAGGTCGAGGTCGTTTATGCAGAGTACACAGTAGATGATGACGTAACATCACACAGTGCGTAGACCGCGACGCCTTACGGAGAAAAGAGTAAACACATTTGATCCGCTTTGCCCAGTGATCCACTTTATCCGGGTCTCCTACATACTGCTTTTTTGCATACAGGGCTTGCGTCGGCAATAACGCTGTATAAAACATGTAAGTTTAAACTCTCGCGATAATTGTATGATCCAACCATTTTACCATAAGTCATTTGAAACAAGTTTAGATAACATTGTGTAAAGTTTGAAAAAATAATCAGAGCATCGTGGCGCACACGTCACTAACTAAGTAAATTTTTAAATAACTGTATCTTGTCAATAAGATTAAAAATACTTTTATATGTTTTTTGTTTAGTGAGTTTTGCACCCTGGAGATGAATCAACGACATTTTACCAATTGGTGAAAACATTTTAAATAATTAATAATTTTCTAGTTACATAAGTCTTTCAAGCAGGTAAGCGAAATGCTAGGTAATATAGCTTTGCATGGAAAGTTTTTTGGGACATAGTTTAACATTTCCTCTTCTTCCCCTGATTTACATTGTGCGTATATGACGTCATGTAATGGTGCGGTTGGAACAGTATTGCGGGAGATTTAAAATGAAAACAAACAAAAAATCCTTTCAATGCGAGTAAGATATACACATAAAATTGCTATAAAGTAATGTAATTTTTCAAGGTGATTTTTCTGAAGGTGCCCCTTTTCTTATCCTGCCATGCCACTTTTCTCTGTCTCAAAATAGGCCGTAGAAGGAGATTTGGTTGTATTTACTAAATTAGACTAAGTGAATTCAAAAGAAAGGTTCCATGAACTTCAGCTTAAAGGCTTATAATACAGGCATTGAAGTTCTTTAACGCATTATTAAGATTAGAAAAAGAATTTATATTTTTATTATTAAACAAAAGAGACTCATAAATTAGGTAACTTACATTTTCCTGGTGAGTTTCGAGTGCGTGCATTGCCGTAAAGATGTTTCGCGTCTTTGTCGCGGAGTGAGCGAGAATGACGTACAAGGTACAGAAAGCGTCTTTAGTTACCGATGTTTGTTTACCGATCTTTGGTAACCACGTGACTGTACTTATGACGTCAAGGTTATCTTGCTAAATGCTAAACGATTCAGTTATTAAGATCCCAAATTAAGGAATTTATTTATTTATTTATGAGAGTGAAAATATTTGCTGTTATATTGATCACAATTCTCCATTTTAGCACGTTTAGTGCTTGATAAGCTTCACACTGAAATACTACACGTCTTTATCAGTTGACTTTGTAGTTTTTATAGTTTTGACTTTCCCCCAAAAGATGGCGGTGTGTGATTTCCAAATCGTAAAATTTCTGTCCAGTTTATAAGAAACTAACTAACGTGTTCAGTAAATCTTTGATATGATTACTGAAGTAGCCATTTGCAGTTCCGCCTTAGGCAAAAATCTTCCGCTCAATGTTCTGACATTGAAATTAGGCCTGCGAGTTTGAAAATTGCATCGAATTTCTTCCATCAGAGAAATTTGAGAGTTTTTTAAATGGCGGAAGCGTGAGAAAGTTTTCCTGAATACAGTATTACCTTAATTAATCCCGGATCAACCATTACACGCAAATGGGTTACAAACAAAGGGGCCCACACAAATTTTTCAAATTGAATAATTGCCCAAAAGCAAAATTTACGGAAGAATATGTGAGGCAGTTTCTATATTTATTTTACGGAATGGTATATATATATATATATATATATATATATATAATATAGATATAGATAGATAGATGGATAGATGGATAGATAGATAGATAGATAGATAGATAGATAGATAGATAGATAGATAGATAGATAGATAGATAGATAGATAGATAGATAGATAGATATCTGACAGACAGACAGATACATAGATACATAGATACATACATAGATGGATAGATGGATAGATAGATAGATAGATAGATAGATAGATAGATAGATAGATAGATAGGTAGGTAGGTAGGTAGGTAGGTAGGTAGGTAGGTAGGTAGGTAGGTAGGTAGGTAGGTAGGTAGGTAGGTAGGTAGGTAGGTAGGTAGGTAGGTAGGTAGGTAGATAGATAGATAGATAGATAGATAGATAGATAGATAGATAGATAGATAGATAGATAGATAGATAGATAGATAGATAGATAGATAGATAGATAGATAGATAGATAGATAGAGAGAGAGAGAGAGAGAGAGAGAGAGAGAGAGACAGAGAGATAGAGAGAGAGAGAGACAGGCAGGTGCTGCTGGTGCTGTTTGCTACTACTGCTCTTCTTTATTGCTTTCGCTGTTGTTAGTTTTTAGTTACTCTGTGAATGATACACTGTAAAACTTCGCTAAATTCTCACTATGCAGATTTCAAGGACCAAGCGGATAATCGCATTGCTGATTATCGTCACCAACTCCTCTATTAACTGGTAATCCATGTCAACAAGCCTAGCGCGTTCACGAACTCCTTGCTTAACGTCACTAACTAACCCGTGTTTCCGCCGTAATTCTAATTACATGTATCATCATTCAAATCATCTTCCTACGTAGCATCCTAAACGCACTAACGATCAGTGTAATTAAGTTTTAATTAATAGATGTTGCATAATGGCCCATAAAATGAAACGCATAAACAAATCACTCGAGCGACGATGCGCCATTGGGAAGGGGGGCGGGGGTACATGCATGGGGGGCTCGCTCTTCACTATTACCACCAGAGGGTGCTTCGGTTTTCGTGCCTCCATACATGCAAGACGCAAATAGAAATTTACAACAGTCCAATTAACACCTACCTAAATTTAATACTTAATACTATTTATTAGTTAACCAATATTTTTATTTGATAAAAAGCATTACAATCGTAAGTACATTTATAATAAAAACAATGGGCACTTAATCAAATGCTGATTGGCTACCAGGTATAACGTACATGAAAGCCTTTCATAGAGTAGATACATCATTTATAAGTTTAATAGGCACACGATAACAAGAACTGTTAGTTATGCATGAAGTAAGAGCAAAATTGAGAAGGTTTGTAACTTGTTTTTGAATAGCGGGGGTGCGAAAGGACGGGACAAGTTGGTTATGACGTGTTTGATGTTGATGGTAAAGCACAAGAAAACCCTCCACTTGCAAAAAGCTTAAAAATTCGTCTCGAAAGTTTATACCACTTACATACTACCTTTTCGTATGCATGGCTTGCATCGGTCGTAACGCTGTATAAAACTTGTAAATTTAAACTCCCGCGATGACCGTTAGGCGCAGCCATTTTAATGGTAGGTCGTTTGAAACAAGTTTAAGTAACATTAAGTAAAGTTTGAAAAAATAATCAGAACATTCTTGGAAAACATATGTTGCTAATTAAGTAAACTTTTAAATTACTGTATCTTGTCAATAAGGGTAAAATACGTTTTTGGCTAGTGAGTGGCGCAACCTGGAGGGTAATTCAGCGACATTTTACCATTTTCCACAAACATTTTAATTTATTAGTCTAGTTACATAAGTCTTTCCAGCAGGTAAGTAGAAATGCTAAGTAATATAGCTTTGCACGGAAAGTTTTTTGGGTCATAATTTAACATTGCCTTTTCCCCCTGATTTACGTGGCGCAGTGACGTCATCTAATGGCGCCGTCGGAACAGTATTGCGGGAGAGTTGAAATGAAAACAAACGCAAATTTCTTTCAACGCGAATACAATATGTGCATAAAATTGCTGTAAAGTAGTAAAATTTTTTATGGCGATTTTTCTGAAACCACTTCAGGTACCCCTTTTCTTGTCCTTTAAGCTGCAAGAATAGAATGGGTGATAATGAAACTAATGATGATAGTGTTGGGGTCACGGGAACGCAAATGTATAAATAATTTATCCTGTAAAGTAGAAGTTAGAGAACTCATTTATTGTAAAAATATCATTGATTATTTGTTACCAAACAAGATTTATAAATTTACAATACTCTACAGTAACAAATCTATGACGGCTGTAATCAGAGTTTCTAGGAATGTCTCTTTATTACCACAGTTACCATGACTGTAGTATAACCGAGAATAAAACTTATTTATTTAATGGATGTAGGTTGTAAATATTTCAGGCGATCATCACAGCCAGTTTATCCTACTCGCTGTAGTTAGACTAACAAAAGTTTCTTAATTACAAAATGTTTAGAATTTATCATTATTATGTGCAAGCCAAGTTCATTTCAGAAATACATTTTACGCACATCGTTGTCGTCGTCGTCATCATCACCACTAGTGCCAACACCAGCACCATGACACACCACCACACCACCATCAACAACAACAACAACAGCAGCAGCAGCAACGACAACAATGACAACACCAACACCACCACCAACACCAACCTACAACACGCAACCGGCAACAGCAACAACGACAACAACAACAATACAACCACCAACAACAACAATGACAACACCAACACCAACACCAACCTACAACACGCAACCCGCAACTGCAACAGCAGCAACGACGACAACAACAACAACGACAACAACAACGACAAAAACAACAACACCAACACCACCACCAGCCCACAACCCCAATCCGCAACCTGCAACCCGCAACGGCAACAGTAACAGCGACGACAACGACAAAAACAACAACACCATCATCATCATCACTACCAACGCCACTATTAGCACCACAACTTCCAATCGTTCAGATTATTATATCAGCACGGCCACTATAGCTGTTTATATCATCACCATCGCAAAGACATATAATAAACACGATCACTCATCAACGCTACTGTCCTCGTAATCACCGTTACACAATCATCTAGGCCACAACGGTGACCGTCATCATCATCATCAACATCACAGTCGCCTTTATCTTCATTACCGCCATCACCATCATTATCGCGTTCATCCTTCAGTAATCACAGGAGTCGTATTTACAACTTTCATGCACAAATAAACTTGTGTACACGAAACTCAACACTTGGAATGAGGCTAATGATCATACGGACACAACAACATCATCATCATCAACAATAATCATTTTTCAACATGCAAGCGAGTGCACGGATTTGATACTCCTCCGGCCTAATTAAGATTCATTTTCGAATGTCTGCGGGGAAAATGATAAAAGCTCACTGAAGTATTTCATCTGACTTAAGTGCTCGTAAAATTCATGTATTTTAGAACAAGATAAATTACCGGCGTCGTCAAACTCAGCAATATAAACTGGAACGGTAGACGATCACATCCAAAAATGCTGCTGTTATACGGACAACATTTATCAAAAATTTTATGATTTTTATGTTAATAAAACTCAGGGGAGAAACCTATGGTACACTAACGTGGTAATCTATTTGTAACAGGACCGAAACTGTCAGAAATCTTTTTATGATTGTCGTTAAGATAGGGTTATGCGATTATCCATTTTTAAAGTAAACCTCGATATGTATTTCTTTAATTGTTTGTGTCTCACTACTTTGAACATTTAATCATTTTCAACAACATGTGTTAGTATTATCCCAAAAACATTTGCAACAGTTTGCAAGCAATGGACTCAGGTTGAGTATTCTACTCATATTTTGCAAACAGCTAGTGTGACACTTTTGTTTTTATTTATTTCCATATTTCAGGTCGTAAAGACAAAATCTTAACCCATAAAAATACAATAACTACTAAAAAAATAATTACAAAAACGTAAACTTAAAATTTACAGAAAAAACAAAAAGTAAAATTAGTTAAAATATTTACAAAACTGGCAAGCGTTAAACGTGCATTGAAAATACATTGCAATGGGTAAGAATTTGCGAGCATATAGAAGCATTACTAATGTAAATTACATGTTTTAATAAACCATTACAACAGATTGTAGAATCTCGAATACCATATCTATGCTTGAAGAATTTTGCCATAGCTGTAACTTTAAAATAATTAATATCATTTTCTACACAGATTGTAGAAGCTCGAATACCATATCTATGTTTGAAGAATTTTGCCATAGTTGTAACTTTAAAATAACTAATATATTTTTCTACACAGATTGTAGAAGCTCGAAAACCATATCTATGTTTGAAGAATTTTGCCATAGCTGTAACTTTAAAATAATTAATACCATTTTCTACACAGATTGTAAAAGCTTGAATACCATATCTATGTTTGAAGAATTTTGCCATAGTTGTAACTTTAAAATAATTAATATCATTTTCTACACAGATTGTAGAAGCTTGAATACCATATCTATGTTTGAAGAATTTTGCCATAGTTATAAGTTTAAAATAATTAATATCATTTTCTACATAGATTGTAGAAGCTGGAATACCATATCTATGTTTGAAGAATTTTACCATAGTTGTAACTTTAAAATAATTAATATCATTTTCTACATAGATTGTAGAAGCAGGAATACCATATCTATGTTTGAAGAATTTTGCCATAGTTGTAACTTTAAAATAATTAATATTATTTTCTACACAGATTGTAGAAGCTGGAATACCATATCTATGTTTGAAGAATTTTGCCGTACTTGTAACTTTAAAATAATTAATATCATTTCCTACATAGATTGTAGAAACTCGAATACCATATCTATGTTTGAAGAATTTTGCCATAGTTGTAACTTTAAAATAATTAATATCTTTTTCTACATAGATTGTAGACACTCGAATACCATATCTATGTTTGAAGAATTTTGCCATAGTTGTAACTTTAAAATAACTAATATCATTTTCTACACAGATTGTAGAAGCTGGAATACCATATCTATGTTTGAAGAATTTTGCCATAGTTGTAACTTTAAAATAACTAATATCTTTTTCTACATAGATTGTAGAAGCTCGAATACCATATCTACGTTTGAAGAGTTTTGCCATAGCTGTAACTTTAAAATAACTAATATCTTTTTCTACACAGATTGTAAAAGCTTGAATACCATATCTATGTTTGAAGAATTTTGCCATAGTTGTAACTTTAAAATAATTAATATCATTTTCTTACACAGATTGTAAAAGCTCGAATACCATATCTATGTTTGAAGAATTTTGCCATAGTTGTAACTTTAAAATAATTAATATCATTTTCTTACACAGATTGTAAAAGCTCGAATACCATTCTATGTTTGAAGAATTTTGCCATAGTTGTAACTTTAAAATAATAATATCTTTTTCTACACAGATTGTAGAATCTCGAATACCATATCTATGCTTGAATAATTTTGCCATAGCTGTGCTGTAAGTAGACTTCGGCTCATTAAAGTTGTATAATTAATATTTCGTCCAAAAACAAGATGACTTAAATATCGCACGTTTTGCATCCTTTCAACAATAAGAAAAATCACTTGCAAGGCTATTTGCTCTGACATAAACTAAGTTGATTAAGAATATCATCCTCATCTTTTCTATTATCTGACAATATGTGACCTAGATACTTAACGTCATTACTAATTAATCACGTGACATATCCAACCCGTGGGATTCAGGTCAGACAACTGAAACTCAAACACGGAAATTGCTGATGACGACAAAGCCTAGGTTTAAACAAACGACCGCGGCTCAATAATATTAATAAATTTATTCTTATAATGCGCACATTTTGTTTAAACATAGTTTATTTGATTCAGATTAGACTGTTTTTAAAACTAATGCAGGAATCCTCACAGTACAAATGTACGTACAATCAGAACTGCATATAAGATAAAATAATATAAACAAAGATATTTACATACATAAAATACATATAAACAAAGACATATGCATACATACAAATACATATAAACAAAGACATATGCATACATACAAATACATATAAACAAAGACATATACATACATAAAATACATATAAACAAAGACATATGCATACATACAAATACATATAAACAAAGACATATACATACATAAAATACATATAAACAAAGGCATATACATACATAAAATACATATAAACAAAGACATATACATACCTAAAATACATATAAACAAAGACATATACATACATAAAATACATATAAACAAAGACATATACATACATAAAATACATATAAGCAAAGCATACACATACCTAAAATACATATAAACAAAGACATATACATACATAAAATACATATAAACAAGGACATATACATACATAAAATACATATAATCAAAGGCATCTACACACAAAGTTAGCAATTGTGACACAATGAATAATATAACAATAAGCCTTTTCATTGTACCAGTTGTAAAACATTTCAAAAGTTCACCAGAATTCTACTACATAGTCACAAAAAATGCGCATTTCAGTCCACCAGTTACGTCATTATTCTCCAATTGCTTCCGCTTTGTTTCTGTTAATAAGCTTTCCATAGTTTTGTTGTGCGCACGCGCAGTTGCTGTAGGTCAAAGGTTAAGTGTACCACAGCAACGCATCTTAACTTCAACCGTCACGTGACATGTGGGTAAAGCAATGCCGTCTGCCGCATTAGTTCAATAACTTCAGTTGTTGTACGTGAACTTTACTTAATGATGCATTAATCTGTATGTAGAGTGATTTATTGGCAGGATATTGCTTGGAAACAAGAAAAAATGAACTAGGTAAGGCTCTAGCTACCTGTTAAATCTGTTGTTCTTACACTAGTTTGTGCTGCGGCGTTGCCAAATGTGCAAAAATGCGTTTTCTAGTACACTTAACCTTTGATCTTTTCACGATCGTCATCAATCGCTGGAACTGTGAAAAAGCTTATAGAATAATAACAATAACTGTCTTAAAATTACTGTAAAACACATAAAAGAGATCCTAAGGTCTGTCCACATTAAAGCCTTTACTTCTCCTTTAAATGCAATCAAAAATTTAACAGCTAGCATCATCAACACTAAAATTATCATTTTCACAAAGATACAATGATAGCAGTTCGATATTACTATAATAATTATTGTAAAATATTGATATGTAATTGTTATGCACATACACGTTTCCCTACTACCTGTTAAATTTGGTCTTGCCCTTTAACTGTCATCAGTCATGTGACCAGGTAGTTGGCCAGGTAGACATTACCTGGTATGCAATTCAAGTTGATATGATGTGAATGTTGTGAATTGATTTCTGTTGCTTTTTTGCAAGTTATAATCGCCAAAACTCAGGGAGACCACATGTAAGTGTCTAATTATCTTTACTGAACTGCTTTATACAATTAGGATATTTCGCTGTTATTTTTTTGTATAATTATAGACGAAAATCACGTAACCTAATTTAGTAATTTACCTGTATTAAGCTTATGTTTTTCGCTAAAAACTTATTGCTGTAATTTATTATTACAGATAAAACGACAATTGCTGCATATTAAACATATTTGATGTTCTGGAGTTTAAATGTAGTACAGTAATGCGCACAATATCATACACATTTAATGAATATGATCGACTACGCAGCACATGTGCATAAAACCAAGTAAACTAACACAAGAAAATCGCAATAAAGGTATGACCAATACTCATGAATAAATTTATTTTGAAATAGCAACACCAAAAGCCCGTTTTCCATAAAGTGAAACTTCAATCAAGTGTTATGCATAAACCATGTAGGCTTAGAATGAAATCGAATTTGAAAAATTTAAAACCGCAAGCAAAAAGGAATTCTAGCCGTTTTGTGCTTTGAACACTAAATCACCGTTTGTGTCAGTGAAATCTATATTTTTCACGAAATGTTGCCAAACGTTTCTGGATTTGGAGGTTTATCGACGCTAAATTTTATTGAAACCACCAGCCTTCAAGCGTCCTCTAGTAGTTCCACCTTTCCTGGAATTACTGCACCCTTGTATGGAATCCTCATAATGTTACTATGATTGATAATTTCATTGAAACCACCAGCCTTCAAGCGTCCTCTAGTAGTTCCACCTTTCCTGGAATTACTGCACCCTTGTATGGAATCCTCATAATGTTACTATGATTGATAATTTCATTGAAACCACCAGCCTTCAAGCGTCCTCTAGTAGTTCCACCTTTCCTGGAATTACTGCACCCTTGTATGGAATCCTCATAATGTTACTATGATTGATAATTTCATTGAAACCACCAGCCTTCAAGCGTCCTCTAGTAGTTCCACCTTTCCTGGAATTACTGCACCCTTGTATGGAATCCTCATAATGTTACTATGATTGATAATTTCATTGAAACCACCAGCCTTCAAGCGTCCTCTAGTAGTTCCACCTTTCCTGGAATTACTGCACCCTTGTATGGAATCCTCATAATGTTACTATGATTGATAATTTCATTGAAACCACCAGCCTTCAAGCGTCCTCTAGTAGTTCCACCTTTCCTGGAATTACTGCACCCTTGTATGGAATCCTCATAATGTTACTATGATTGATAATTTCATTGAAACCACCAGCCTTCAAGCGTCCTCTAGTAGTTCCACCTTTCCTGGAATTACTGCACCCTTGTATGGAATCCTCATAATGTTACTATGATTGATAATTTCATTGAAACCACCAGCCTTCAAGCGTCCTCTAGTAGTTCCACCTTTCCTGGAATTACTGCACCCTTGTATGGAATCCTCATAATGTTACTATGATTGATAATTTCATTGAAACCACCAGCCTTCAAGCGTCCTCTAGTAGTTCCACCTTTCCTGGAATTACTGCACCCTTGTATGGAATCCTCATAATGTTACTATGATTGATAATTTCATTGAAACCACCAGCCTTCAAGCGTCCTTAGTTCCACCTTTCCTGGAATTACTGCACCCTTGTATGGAATCCTCATAATGTTACTATGATTGATAATTTCATTGAAACCACCAGCCTTCAAGCGTCCTCTAGTAGTTCCACCTTTCCTGGAATTACTGCACCCTTGTATGGAATCCTCATAATGTTACTATGATTGATAATTTCATTGAAACCACCAGCCTTCAAGCGTCCTCTAGTAGTTCCACCTTTACTGGAATTACTGCACCCTTGTATGGAATCCTCATAATGTTACTATGATTGATAATTTCATTGAAACCACCAGCCTTCAAGCGTCCTCTAGTAGTTCCACCTATGCCTCTAGTAGAGCCATAGTTACAAGTTGTACAAAAATGATTGTAGCATTGATGTTTTTAAACACTCTTTTGCAAACAGGTCGATCAATATGTGCAACAGTTTACCGTCTGAGATTATCCATGCTAACAACTTTCATTTAAACTGCTTACATTTGATTTTAATCCTTTTTGTAAATTTAATAGAAATAACTAATTAACGTGGGCCACCATAAGTGCATTCGTGCCTGGTGCATTTCTCCCTTCCTAAAACATTAGATAATCGTATTTATTTGTAAGATTTTATTGTAAATGTGCAAATTGAGCAATGCACCGAACGAAGTACTGTTAGTTACGTATTGCTTAAC
>JAQGDQ010000353.1:47876-70827 GCA_030141605.1 Tubiluchus corallicola | reverse complement strand
AAGTCACTGCGCATGCGCAATTGGCCATGTCAAAGATTCGTTACATATATATACACCAACTCTTACTTGTTACTAATCAATATGAGCGTGCTTTTGCGTTATACATCTGCAGTTAATCTTTTCCCTGACGGCGACGACGATGACGATGATGACGACAACGATGAAAACAACAGGTGTGAGTCAATCAACCAACCACACCTGATGTTTTTTTCCATCTCAGAATAGCAAACAGCTTGCTATCGCTATAGCTAAGTTTGCGCTTACAAGCTACAGATAGTAAAATTATTTATTTTGTTGTTTTATAGGTACAAAAAATAAAACATACTTGTTTGTTTACTTTCAGAAACAGCATCCAATTGTTTATCACAACATTCTTGTGCCAACATGCAACACGATCTCCACTTCTCTGCTTCGGAGGAGGTCAGCGTGTTGTACACAGAACTGGAATCGTTCCTCCAGTCCGGAACGTGTTCCACGGTTCCGTTCCGAGTCAGCTCGCACAGCCGGTCGTTCCGTTCGGATCCCAGAACGCCCGCGCAAGAGAACAGCTTTCCCGGGCTGCGAAACGTGTACGTGTAACAGCTTACGCAGGAAACATCCAGGAAATTGTTGTAGGGAAGTAGGTTTTCCCGTCCTAGGCCTATAGCTGATGCGTTGCTGGTCATGCTGGCCAGTTCATTTCTACACTGACCTTCTTTTGAGCTTGAACTAACTACTGGCCTGGCGGGGGAGGCTTCAGCTTCAGTTTTGGCTTCAATCTAAAAAACGAAAAACTTCATTGCTCTAGAAATTTGCAATCATTTAATTGCAAAACGTACACAGACCATAAAATTGAACAAACAGTCATAAAGTTAGCAATATGATATTTAACAGTAGAAAATTTGCATCCTTTCTCAATGCTGTCTCTAGATCAACTGAAACTTGCATGCCCGAGAGAATAAAGCTGTAATCACATGACCAGACATACAAGTTCCTATTGGAAGGTACATTACATTCATCCATACAGACCATAAATGGAAAGGTCACCTATACTCTACAGACTACTAGTTAAACCAAAATCAAAGTCTACTTGGCTTCTTTGATAGCAGAATAAAGATTATTGGTTTACAGAAAGCTGTGTTATAATGTTATAATTTTTCTGTATTTAAACTTGAATAAGAGAGTTAGAACCAGAATTAAAGCATGAAATTAACAATCTAATTACTCTGATTAATGAACATCTATCAAAGCAAAAGGAAATAATATTTAGAAACAAAAATCAGTCTCTGACAAACTTTGTACAATTAGAGCAAAACAACGAGTGTAGATGGCAGCATAGACTAATTCAGTACTTTAGTGTAGTAGACTAACAATTAAATGGATCACACAATACTACAATCGCGTACTCGGTACAATAAGCGACAATTGCAGTCTTCCAGTGACATCTAGATGACTAATTACGAACTACTGCCAAGACCAGCTCTGTTTAAAATACCTTTAAAAACATTGGTAAACATATGATGCAACAGCAAATAAACAGCAAAAATTACTTCCACACATTTCTACCCCAGGACAAGAACTTCCTCAATGGAACTTGCTAGACCCAATTCACAGTGAGGATGCAAGGGAAAATGGCGCAGGGAATTTTTTTGAAATTTCCAGTTTTTCTCGAAATCCCATGCAGCAAGAAAGTCATTTCACAGTGAAACCTGTTAGCAGCAGCTACTTTGCGAGTTTTATACTGCATAACCATGTCTAAATTAAGTTATACTTGCCGTGTTTCTCATATACAAAGTACAATTAATAATATTAGTCAATGTAATGTCAGACCGGTTTGTTTTTTTTAGTAAAGTTCTACTAACCATTTCAAAATCTGAAAATGTACACGTATGAAATAAATAAAGGCGTGCGTTATTTTTATTTATAACGAATATAGCAATCGATGTTGCATTAATAAAATATGAAAACGTCAGTCTGTCAACAGAGAGATTAAATCTTAGAATCTTATCCTAAAATGTGTTAATTGTTGTTCTCTAAATAAGAAAGAAGTAATTGAGTAGTTAAATTTAAGACTGAATTTAGCGAGGATGTCTCGGGAAGATGAAACATGCAGTATTTCTACCAAAAGCAAAATTCCTCAAGAGGAGGACGCATAGCTTTTAACTGGAAGCAGAATTCCACACGAAGAGGACGCATAGCTTTTAACTAGAGACAGAGTTCCTCACGAGGAGGACGCATAGCTTTTAACCAGAGACAGGATTCCTCACGAGTAGGACGCATAGCTTTTAACTAGAGGCAGAATTCCACACGAAGAGGACGCATAGCTTTTAACTAGAGACAGAGTTCCTCACGAGGAGGACGCATAGCTTTTAACTGGAAGCAGAATTCCAAACGAAGAGGACGCATAGCTTTTAACTAGAGACAGAGTTCCTCACGAGGAGGACGCATAGCTTTTAACTGGAAGCAGAATTCCAAACGAACAGGACGCATAGCTTTTAACTAGAGGCAGAGTTCCTCACGAGGAGGACGCATAGCTTTTAACTGGAAGCAGAATTCCACACGAAGAGGACGCATAGCTTTTAACTAGAGGCAGAGTTCCTCACGAGGAGGACGCATAGCTTTTAACTAGAGGCAGAATTCCTCACGAGGAGGACGCATAGCTTTTAACTGGAGGCACAATTGCTCACGAGAAACTGCACGAGGAGTTTTGCTGCGCGTTCTCACTGTGAAATGCGCCGTAGCCTCACAAGGATGGCAAGACATTAGATAACGCTTTCTCTTAAAGAGGAGAGGCTGCATTTTGTGCTCTAACCACAAAAAAGAAGCCAAACTATCCCGCCAAAGCCGTGAATCCAAAGGCTTTTCTACAAGACTCCGAACTCGGAACAGATGAGAACAGACTACCGAAGTAAGATGAGAAATTAAAGATGATAACGCTCAAAAACAAAATTTAAAACAGCAAAATGAAAAATACGTCAGCACCACGTAGACATAGTTGAAGTCTTTAGAACTTCCGCGATGTTAGCGCTAAGATGCAAATTCATACAAAGTCCATGTTAACTCGCAATATAAGTGCCTAATAACTAGTTTAAACTGCAGCAAAAGAAGAAGACTGAAATCGTCCCTCCTTAAATAAATACCAGCATTACCAGCATTATCGTAACGAGACGCGTCCAGATTTGAATCATTTCTGGAGCGGGGTATATATATATACCTATAATATATATATATATATATATATATAAGTCGGCTCCTCCCGTACACACGGACTTAATCGTCGTGTAAGCTCTTGGAGGCGACGCGAGTTGCTCTAACCTCTTTTAACTGGCTTTTTGTATAGATTTAATATGAGTGATACTAGTTTATGTCCATGTGGAGAAGAAGAGCAAACTTCTCAGCACATTTTATTCAGATGCAATAAAATAGATAATGCAAAAAGAATGCGTTTCATAGAAATATGCTGATGCCAATTATACACGTAATATTATGCTTCAATCTGATAAAAATTTAATAATGGCTTCCACTAACCTGATCGGAGATAGTTTTATACTGAATAATTGTTAACTTAGACCCGCTCGAGTATACAAAAATAAATTATGTAGGTGTGTAAAGTTAATTTGTGGGTATAATACTTGTGAATCATTTGAAATTAAATCTAATTTAAGTATAATATGTTATTCGTTGTACCTAGTGTGAAACTGGAAATATTTAAAAGATTTGTTATATGAAAATGTAAATTGTTGATCTGAGCCTGCAAAAAGAGGCACCTTTTTGTATATATGTTCATTTCTTTAATAAAGATTTATTATTATTATTAAAAAAAATATAACCTCTTTTGTACATAGATGTGTGCGCTATAAACACGTGCTTAATAAATGTACTATCTTTACGTTGCACGGCGCTTTGTTACATTATCGTTTCTGTCACGTGCTTCGCATACACTTATCTGCTCTGCTAAAGGCTTCAGAGCATCACAGCCAGCAAGCGTCAGCAACGTAACTCTTACTTGTTAGGACGGGTTAATCATTTGCATACTTTTCTCGTTGGCATACATGAGAGTTTTTGTATAAAAAATAACAGTTTGTGTTTTAAACTTTTTCATTGTCTAATTCTTCTGTTTCAATTCTAGTATGTTTCATCGTACGCTCTATATAAATTTCGTAATAACCAGCTAAGTTTACCATCACACTGCTTTATCCCTACGGACGTTAATTCTATGGCTTTTATCGTATATCTCCTCACTACGATTTCATAACGAAGCAATATACTCACTTCTATTATTAATGTAGATAAACAAGCTTGAGGTTATAAATGATGAAAAGATGGCGTGCAAACTGTCTCAGTTAATCAGAAACTTATAACTTCAAAAGCAGCGATGTGTTTATCACACTAATTAACTGGTCGTCCTCTTCATCACTTTAATTAACTGGTGACCAGGAGGGATTGCAATACGTCTAAGTTTGATGAAGAAGAATAATTTATTATAAGTCCAGAGGAGGGTTCCTTTTTCAAAATACTAAAACTAGGCAAGATTTGAGATAAAAATTCTGATTTAAAATTTACCGTTGTGCTCTTTCATGAGGTGTTGAACGTGTGCAGTTCGTCACAAACTAACTCTCAACTGAGACGCACAACACCTGTTTTGTGTGCAATGCGTTGCTGAAATGCAGGCGCTAGTGTCCATCTAATTAGCGAGTGGCGAAATGCATGTAACAGCGAAGAACTAGTGGCGCGAACGTGAAATTGTGTTTGTGTGGTAATAATTCTTTCATGCAAGTCATTTTTTAAAAATTAATAGTACGTTTCCTTTCAATATTTTAAAGAGTAGATTGTTTTGACCTACAGTTTAAGATTGGGTCCGGTTTTGCTTTAATACTTAATCACCCTGTACAAAGTATTGACAGTATTTCTGATATTTTCTGCTGTGTTCATCATGTTCTCGTGGAAAAGTGGAAACATTGTAGACTGGAGCCAAACTATAAACGGGTTACAATTAATATGTGCACGCAAGGGTACGCTACGCAATCTACATACTACGAATTTATAACGGTTAGTCAAATAAACAAATACAAAGCCGTAAACTATCTGCTTAAAAGAAAACCGGGCGACTGTGTAAACATTAGTTCAGAATAAAGAATGCTCTAAAATATTGAATGCTACAACAGCTTTTTTATATCAAAGTGTAGATTAAATAATAATTACCTCGGATACTCAAATTTCGTTAAATTTTCAAAGCTACGCGCTGCTCAGTGAACCTATTAAGATTGGCAACGGCGCTTTTTTGTCACATGCACGTGGCCGACAAACAGAAGGTGGTACCGTGATAACCATGATTGTGAAGTGCATTGTTAGTTTCTGACGTTATATGACGTAGAGCTCATTTTCGTGAAATCACGCGTTTAAGCAGTACTTTGGCAGTACTGTAAGACGTACGCAAACGTGCTTGACGCGCAAGGGAAGATGCCTACCATTGCACAAACTGTGGTTAGCTTCTGACGTAAGCTATAGCTGTGTTTGGTTGCCGTTAATTAACTTTCTAAGCTAATTATTCAAATACAAGAAACAATTGTTAACCTATTTATAGGCGAGAAGATGTATATTTTGGACAGTAAATTAAAATGAGATTGAGTCTAAACAATCATCCGGTTTTCCTTTAAGCAAGTTCTCAGCTTACTCGGGGAATCACAGCGAAATCCTCAATCGATTCTGGTGTGTAAATAGTCTATAATAAAAGCGGAATGATATTGAACCGCGCGCTACAATATTATTAAGCTACGCCACATTGAAGCTTGTTAGTAAAAATCTTGACGTCCTATATAATACAACACGCGGGCGAACGCACAACCTTGACATTCTTCGCAGCGGGTGCTGACGTGAAGGTAATGAAGTTGCGAGTATGACGTCATAAGTACTGAGGTAGTGGTGCTGGGTTTACGCTTAGCAGGCATAGAAGTAATAAGCCTTTTCACAGTTCCAGCGATTGACGATGATTGTCAAAAGGTCAAAGGTTAAGTGTACCAGACAATGCATTTGTGTACACTTGACTACGCCTCGCAACCCATGCTAGTGTAATAGTAACAGTTTTAACAGTTAGCTAGAACTTTAACCTAGATCATTTTTTCTTGTTTCCAAGCAAGATCCTGCTAGTAAATTACTCTATGCACAGACTAATGCATTATTAAGTAAAGTCCGCGTAAAACAACTGAACTTACTGAACTGAAGCAGCAGACGGCTTTGATTTACACACATGTCACATGACGATTGCAGTTAAGACGCATTGCTGTGGTGTGGTACATGTAAGCTTTGACCTACAGCAACTGCGCGTGCGCACAATGAAACTATGAAAAGCTTATTAACAGAAACAAAGCGGAGAATAATGACGTAACTGGTGGACTGAAATGCTCATTTTTTCTGAATATGTAGTAGAATTGTGGTGAGCTTTTGAAATGTTTTACAACTGGTACTCAATGCATAACATGCGTAACATTCGTATAGCTACGTTTTGGTGAATAATGTAATGTTAGACTGTTTTGGAATCCCTGGTGAAGCCCTCAGTAAGAAGAAACATGTACAGGACGATAATAAACATGTCTGCTTACTTTCTGTATTAGTAAATTACACTACTCACAAAAAATGCCACCAAACATCATCCATTCTTTAAACCTGTATACCATGTTAACAATGATACCCGCTATTCAATTTCCCGTCATAAGTGGCTTTCCTTCGTGAGTTATTAATGGGAGGCATAAGAGGTAATTGTGTAAAAGACGTGCACCTTCCGGGACTTATTATTGGCTTTGGGAGGCAGGAACTTCCAAATCATATATCGAGGAAATAAGGTTTGACTGATGAAGCTCATCACTGGAAGCCATTTTGTAATGGCGGCAAAGCACATCCGGTTGAATTTCCTGTGCGATGTTTGTTCAAAGATCCAGTTGATAAGTGTAGAAAGTAACCTATAGGCTAGTATAGGCTACAGTTTAGGGACTCTCGAGCTTTGATGACAGCACTGGATTACCCTATAGGCTAGCATAGGCTACAGTTTAGGGCCTCTCGAGCCTTGATGACAGCACTGGATTACCCTATAGGCTAGCATAGGCTACAGTTTAGGGCCTCTCGAGCTTTGATGACAGCACTGGATTACCCTATAGGCTAGCATAGGCTACAGTTTAGGGCCTCTCGAGCTTTGATGACAGCACTGGATTACCCTATAGGCTAGCATAGGCTACAGTTTAGGGCCTCTCAAGCTTTGATGACAGCACTGGATTACCCTATAGGCTAGCATAGGCTACAGTTTAGGGCCTCTCGAGCTTTGATGACAGCACTGGATTATCCTATAGGCTAGCATAGGCTACAGTTTAGGGCCTCTCAAGCTTGGGTTGCATTGCTGACTTTAAAAAGGAAGCCAAGGAGTCTTAAAATCCAATTTTAAACTGCCTTCTCGTTCGAGATAAAGGATCCCTGTTTGAGACAAAGAGGTTCGTTTAACCATGACATACACAGAACACTATTATTGGATCAGCTCTCTTATTCTCGGTAAATATTCAATTTTAACACGAATTATTTTGAATTTTGGACTTTTGAATTAAACACCAGTTATTGAGCGATCATACTTTTGTATAACTAATACGAAGATGTACATTGATAACTGTTTCTGGTATCGCTTCTGTACTTTGTGAGCTTTGTATATTCCAATTTTAAGCGTTAACTAATGAATTACTTGTGTTTTTGAACTAACTATGTACATATGTTTCCTGATAACCTGTTGTATATATCTGTTCTCAGCTAAAATGTATTTGTTGCACAGTGGATTAACTCTGATTAGTAATATTACTGTATGACAATCCACTTAAAATAAATAAAGTTTATATATATATGTGTGTGTGTGTGTGTGTGTGTGTGTGTGTGTGTGTGTGTGTGTGTGTGTGTGTGTGTGTGTGTGTGTGTGTGTGTGTGTGTGTGTGTGTGTGTGTGTGTGTGTGTGCGCGTGTGTGTGTGTGTTTGAGGTCCTTTATTCGAGATAAGGACCTCTTCAAAGCCTTTTATTTGAAATATGGGGCGCCCAGCTAATGCAAATGTTGCTAAAATGTATCATAAGTCAAAATATTCGAGACGAATGCGAGCAAATTAGAGGGTGGCTCCATGTGAGGGGGTCCCGTAAGTTCCTTACTTAGCATAATCCGGGCGGCCCTGATCATCATCGTGTCGTCGTCGTCGTCGTCGTCGTCGTCGTCGTCGTCATCGTCTTGACTGTGAATGACGTGGCAGCTCCGTCTCGCTATTAAGGAACTCATCTATTCCTCAGTATATTTTCTGCAGTTTATGAAATTCAATGTATTTTTGAAAGCCCTTCAATATATTATTAATAACCCACCGTCTGCAAATATTTATTTTCTCCAAAAGCCGAAAAACAAGCTTTGACAGAACATCCTGCATAGTTAAGGTCAAACAAAGGGAAAAACACAACCGATTAAAGCGGGTTTGCAATGATATGAAATTAGAAATTCCCTTATCTCTCGTATTATATTCCCGAGTCCGGCTTCGACACTCTCAATCTTTTATAATTTGCTTAAAACTCATTCGCTTAGAAGAGTCACCTTCAATGAGCTGCGCCGACACGCAGTTAGAAGAAGAAGAAGAAACATTCGGATGATGTTCCGCAACACTTGATTCAGAAAACACTAATTAAACGCCTGAAGCAGCAGCAGCAGCACCTAAAGATACGTGAAAATCTAGTCAACCGTAACATTTAGTTCAGTGAGGTTTATAAACAAGAAAGGTTTAAAGGACAAGAAAATGGCCAACAAAAGTAAGCCTCAGAAAATTCTCAATAAAAAATTATATCACCTAAGTATAATCTTAAGCGAATAAAGTACTCACGTTTTCGCATTTACTCCAATTTTTGTAACATATTTCAACAGCTGCAATAAACTTTGGCGCATGCGCAGACGTGTTTCATTTAGTCCGTCAATTGAAAATCCAACATGTGATCACGTGGTATGACATCACTTGAACACAGACGCAGTGAGTTCTGAGCACGTGTACTATAAAGATTTGTGTTGTGGTTCTGTGACGCCACCTAACTGCTGTGACAGTCTCGCGGGAGTATTTAAAATGAAAACAAACAGGAAATTCTTTTAACGTTATTATGATAAGCGCTTAAGATTAGCTCTAACCTTTATAATTCTTTAGCGATAATTTTCGGAGACTTGCTTTAACTAGGCCTTTTCTTGTCCTTTAATATGTTTGACGGTTTCGAGATTCCTAGAAGAAATTTAGTTTTTGTATCGCGGTAAAATGAGCACCAATAATGCTAGTCTGTTAACCTAGATTTGGCCCAGCCGTAAGGGTTGCCATGCTGTGGAAGCTAGGCCAAAAATTAAAACTGCATTATGTCACAATAACACAGACCTGGCGAAATATTCATTTCTATATTTCATAAATGATGAAAAAGAACTCTCTTTCTTTCTACAAAAACTCTTTCAGAGATAACAATTTTTAGCAATGAGAATTGACATTAGTTTGGAGTTTAGAAACCTCGCAGAGCACGTAGTGTTTATTTAAAGTTGCGTTCAGTAACAATATTAGAGAATTCTCGACTTCTGCAGTATACGATTACACACCGACTTTACAAGATTATGGTGATTCGATTACGCTATGCAGACCAGCGCAAACTTATTCTGAAAAACCTTCGATCTGACAACAATTCTGCTGCACTTCTGAACTGGAAGAAAGCGTTTCTATTTTACACTATTGCTGCATTAAGCACTAGAAATAGGATTTCCAAGACAAACACAGCGTAAATAAAAACAAAACGCAACTTCAGAACCTGAGTATGGTCATAATCAGGGCGGATTAACCATTAGGCTAATAAAGATATAGTGTTACGCCCTAAATTTTCATAGCCCCCCCCCCCCCCGAAGTACCAAGACCGATGACCAATTAAACAGAGATAGAGCTGTTTAGTAAACAGGACAACAAACTTATTTGAACTGAACGAGCTAAAAGCGTGTTAAGTAAATTCATTCTTCACTTTTGTCCATAGTCAGTAAACACTTGAGCTGTTTTATCTTCAGTAATGATTTGCACATATTCTTTGGAAGACATCAATCTCCCATTTGATAATTTACTTTCAAGCTCCACCGTTCTGAACTCTATTTGATGATACGAAAGTGTTAAAGATGCCACGTTTACAGTTATGCAGTATTTTTGTTATTGAAGACGTTTCTAAGTTTTGAGAATGCCGTTAGAAGCAATATTGTTCTTCTTTTGATGTCTACTTCAGACAGCCTTTGTTTTTGCAAACACAGGGAAAATTCCCAGCTGCTGGAATATTTCATTTAACGGTGACGTCATCGCTAACTGTCCCTCAAATTTCTAAGCATTTTTAATATTTAAAAGTAAGAAGCCTTTAGCAATTGTAACAAGTAAAAAAGAGACATATATCAAAATAACTTATTGGACAACAAACTGTCCTTTTTCCCTTAAGAAATGCTTGATTTTAGCTTGAAGTTACTATCCAACATTATTTATCTATCTATCTATATATATATATATTGTAGGGAATTTCGCTAAGTATCTCGTTGGTCACGTGACCACGATCACTCACCTGTGCAGATCTGTTTCTACCTGGGCAGGTGAGTTAGTTGGCAGACGTTAACAGGCTTCTTTAAAAGTAGTTTTTCACAGTATGATAGTGTGAAATTAGTGATAATTTGTCAGATATATTGGTAAATACTAGATTTGCTTTATGGAGACGTACGATGTAAGTAAATATATCATTTTATATTAATTTGATTGAACTGATCACCTTGAACATTTTAGTTTAATTAATGACAATCTTATAATTTGATAGAACGTATTACATAGTATAAATTAGTAAAATTACCAAATTAGGTTTACTTAATGTTTGTGTTTAGTAAAGTCTAGAACTACAGAATTTAATGCAAATTTGTAAAATAGCCTTTTTTATTTTTTTTCAATAGAAATGACGTATTAAACGCTACAATATTTTGTTGGAATATGGCAGACATTAATTGAAGTGCATATATATATATACATATATACATATATTTAATTTATTTCAATTTATTTTAACCTTTATTGAAAGAATATTAGAAACATTTACAAGAAATATGAAAGCAGAATAAATCGTATATACAGCACACAATAAACTGCTTGTTAAAGGAAGATTTTTCCGGTTTTGCTTTAAAAGATTTTGGTTTAAAGCACAAAGAGCCAAGGTTACTTACAAATGCCTGTTAAAAGATAAATGATTATTAAGATTTACATTTTTTGAACGGTTTTTAAAAGTTTGCTACTCTGGAATGGCTTGTAACTTCAAGTTGTGACTCCTGGTTACATTAGATAAAGGCGCTTTGCTAAACAGACTTCATTGTCTATAGCGCTAGCACTGTCTCCGCGTAGTATTAATTAACA
This sequence comes from Tubiluchus corallicola, assembly GCA_030141605.1. Lineage (NCBI taxonomy): Eukaryota > Metazoa > Priapulida > Priapulimorpha > Priapulimorphida > Tubiluchidae > Tubiluchus > Tubiluchus corallicola. Next base: position 59,409 of record JAQGDQ010000353.1, on the reverse strand, counting down.
AATTGTCAGTTCACAGTGTATTCGATGAAGTTCAACTGACTCAAAATTTAAAAAAGCACAGGAAAAAATTGCGCTGCCATCAACCAACGAATTTATTTTTTGCTTGAAACGAAACGTAAGTTAATGATTATTATCATGGCAAGGTTTCTTATATTTTGAGGAAAAAAAGCAGAAAATCTTGAAATGGTTACATTAAATTTTATGGTGAACTTATCAAGTCTGTTGTTGACAAAAAACCAAAAAATCGGTATGTGCATCCCTAGCTACGTTCAATGAATAATGTCTTGAGATGACGTTAAAGGGTTAATACATTGAAGGGTTAATAAAATTCATAGTTAGTTCAACATGGAGAAAATTTCCTAAAGCTGGGAAATTAAATGCAGCATGGACAGTAATTCATTTATGGCCACTTAATTACGGAGCGAATGTGTTTTTAAATCTTGAGAAGTTTTAAAACTTATTAGCGAACAAAGTGCACATTCTATACACACTCAAAATACTTCCTGAACCTCTTCACAGGACAATTATTTTTGCTGTAAATGTCACAACAACAACTGGCGGAGCAGCAGGAAGGGAAGAAAAAGGGAAAGTGATGTTCAGCAAGCCAAAACGAAAAGAATAAACAAAAAGGGAAGGCGAAGAAGAGACTCCGAGAATGCGATCTGGAAAACAAAAAGAAAAATGAAAGAGAGAGAGAATTTGTGAAGGAAAAGAGAAGACGAGAGAGAACCCGCAGAAGGGGAGAAAGGCAGACTGAGAGAGACAGAGTGAGAGAGAGAGAGAAGGAAAGAGAGAGAGAACGGGGGAGAGAGAGAGAGAGAGAGACAGAGAGAGACAGAGAGAGAGAAAGAGAGAGAGACACACAGAGAGAGAGACAAAGAGAAAAACCAAGAAAGAAAAAGAGAAAGAACATACAAACGGGGAGAAAGAGAGTGAGACAGAGTGAGAGAGAGACAGAGAGAAAAACCAAGAAAGAAAAAGAGAAAGAACATACAAACGGGGAGAAAGAGAGAGAGACAGACAGAAAGACTGAGAGAGGGAGAGAGAGAGAGAGAGAGGGAGAGAGAGAGAGAGAGAGAGAGAGAGAGAGAGAGAGAGAGAGAGAGAGAGAGAGAGAGAGAGAGAGAGAGAGAGAGAGAGACAGAGAGGAGCAAGACAGTAGGAAAGAAAAAGAGAGTCGAAACTCACTGTAAAGTGTATTGAAGTAAAATAATTATTTTTCGCTCAAGTTGTTTTGCAGACAATAATCTTATTCTAGCAGCACAAAATCGATGTTTACGTAATTAGTGCTATTTTCTTGCCTCGAGGATGTATGCTTAATTAAATAGGTTACAGACAAACTGGCATGAGATGCATAATTTGCTTGGCTGTGAACAATCCACACAGCACATAAAAAGAGTTTGAAGAAAACAATACCAAAGAGGGCTCCACTACAAAATAGACACGTTACTTAAAGGAAAACCGGATGAATGTGTAACATGAGTTCAGAATAAAGAATGCTCTAAAATATTGAAAACTACAATAGCTTTCTTTATATCAAAGCTTAGATTAAATAATAATTATCTCGGATACTCAAATTTCGTTAAACTTTCAAAGCTACGCGCGGCTCAGTGAATCTACTAAGATTGGCAGCGGCGCCTTTTTGTCACGTTCGCGTGCCCGACAAATAGAAGGCGGTACCGTGATAAGCATGATCATGAACTGCTGTGTTAGTTTCTGACGTCATATGATGTCAAGCCCATTCTTCGTGAGATCATGCGTTTAAACAGTACTGTAACACTTACGCAGACGTGCTTGACGCACAATGGAAGATGCCTGCCATTGCACAAACTGCGGTTAGTTTCTGACGTAAGCAATAGCTGTGTTCAGCTGTCGTTAATTAACTTTCTAAGCTAATTATTCAAATATAAGAAACAATTGCTAACTTTTATAGGCAAAAATGTATATTTGGGACAGTAAAATCAAATGAGATTGAGTATATACAATCGACCGGTCTTCCTTTAAAGAAAACTAGAGTAAGACCTTTATAGAAAGACTGGATAATTTTTCATATATTACCACATTTTCAAGTCCGATAAAAAGTATGGATATATTTGAAACAAGTTTAGATAACATTGCGTAAAGTTTGGAAAAATAGTCAGAACACGTTAGTACACGAATAGCACACACGTTACTAACCAAGTAAATTGCAAAATTACTGTATCTTGTCAATAAGATTAAAAATAGGTTTTTAGTGAGTCAGTAGTGCACACTGGGAAGGTGAGTTAAGAACTTTTCACCAATCAGCGGGAACATTTTAAATTGTTCAGCATTTTCGTTTCTCGTTATACAAGTCTTTCAAATGGGTAAGCGAAATGCTTATGCATTTATAACTTTGCTTGGAAAGTTTTTAGGGACATAACTTAAAATTCCCTACTCACTTTAAGGATACGAGATAAGAGCAAAAAAGCGTAACACAGATTTCCCAAGTTTTAAATCGATCGTTGATGTATCTAACCAACCTTTAGGAGTTTAGGACCATTTTATGAGCTCGATTTTAGTTAACGCGACTGATTAGAAATAAGATTACAATCGACCGGAGGTAAAACCGGATGTGAAACATAACAACCACTGCGAAACGCCGCACGACGCACATAAAGGACAAGAAAATGGCCAATCAAAGTAAGTCTTAGAAAATTCGCAATAAAAAATTATACACCTAAGTATAATCTTAAGCGAATAAAGTACTCACGTTTTCGCATTTACTCCAATTTTGTAAAATATTTCACCCGCTGCAGCAAACGTTGCAGCAGACATGTTTCATTTAGTCTGCCAATTGAAAAACCAGCTTGCGACTGATCACGTGGTATGACATCACTCGAACACAGTCGCGTGAGTTCTGAGCACGTGTACTATAAAGATTTGTGTTGTGGTTCTGTGACGTCATCTAACATGGCGCCGCCGTGACAGTCTCGCGGGAGTATTTAAAATGAAAACAAACGGAAATTCTTTTAACGTGAGTATGATAAACGCTTAAGATTGCCTCTAACCATTACAATTCTTTAGCGAAAATTTTCTGCGACTTGCTTTAACTAGGCCTTTTCTTGTCCTTTAAGCTAAAATTGAGAAAAACTTGGACGAATTCCTCACAATAGCTCAATTCTTTACGATCCAAGGAAAAGTCACTGCAGTTTTTACGAACTTCGGTCGGTTTATTTTGGCTTCTTGTGCCACTTCAGCAGTTTTATTGCTTTTCTTTTGAGTTACTGCTGAGTTAAAGTTGAAATGAGAAACTGAGCATTGCAGCCTGTAAGAAACTGATCGATATCTCTAGCAAAATACTCTCAGCAAAAGTCAGACAAACCAATTTTTAACTGTAAAACTGCTAATTGTAAAATATTTCAATGCATACATGACTTTATGTTTCGTACTAAGCGCTTACAGTAGCTTCTATCTGATATGAAATGCGTCAGTCTTAAATATTGATATCTGATATATTAAATATAAATATCTGATATCTCTAGCAAACTACTCCCACCATTTCCTTCAATATTTTAAAGAACAAATTGTTTTGACCAGTTTAAGACTGAGTTTAGTTTGCTTTAAACGTGCTTAGCTTTCTCTCTCTGATAAAATGATCCTGATGTCTTCTGCAAGCTCCAACAAAAATCGTCTTAAACAAAACTTGATTAGAAAAATAAAAGGCAATCGTTTTGCTCACGTGTCACCTAGAAATTGTTTACCAGTGGTGGCTCCTGTGTAGGTACTGTGGTACTGCAGCACCCCCTGTTTCCACTCATTATTATCGATAAAATTCAATATAATAAGTCTTTTTCTTTAGTTCTTTTTTATACTTGTGCAGAACCGGAGCACGTGAGGGAAGTACAATTTGCTTCACAGCCCAAGCAACGTAGTGTTTGGTTGTTGTGCGCATGTGGCCATGCGCACATGTCTGAAATAACACGCCGTACGCTATCGTCTGCTGCTAGGTAGAAACGTACTGTCTCAATCACAGTAACAATTGCCACGTGCTTACCATGTATCGTCATGTTGTTGGATGTGATAAAGTGTAAAGTTAGCGTGTGTCCTTAAAATATGAATTATTTAATAATGGGCCCCTTGCATCCCCAAAAAATAAGTTCTGTGACTGAAAGTGAACTACAACAGCTTAATTTTTCACAATTGTCTCTTCATGAGAAAGTTGCAGTTAAGAAAAGAAGTCGTTCAACACCCGATCTTCAAATATAACTACAACATTAAAATTACATATGTTTGTTACGTTTTACACAGTATTAATTATAATTAATTATTAAAAATCTTTATTGAAAATTATACAAGAAGCCCTCTATTTGCAGGGCACAAAAGTACAAAAATGTTAAATAAGTCTATACACTATGTACATTAAATAAATTTCTTACTAAACAAGCTGACAATTTTGCATTACGATTTACTTATTCTAAATATATATCCAATATTTATAATCAATGTATAATCAATTTATTATAAGATCATTTTTGGTTAGTTCTTTTACAATATCTATATACATTTTAATTACATTAGTGTCTCTCTTTCTGTAAATGTTTCGAATGTCATTATTTTCTAAGCTGCGTTCGAGATTTACTCTTATATCGTTTCTAACCAATGGTAACGTGGTACTAAGTACTAAGACAATGGCAAAAAATTTTCTGAAGCAGCACCACAACTAACTTTAACTACACGCCGCCACTGTTGTTTACTGAGGTTAATGAAGATACAGTCTGCTTCATACAGAAACTCGTTGTACGCGGAAAAAATTATCTGAGATACTTTACGTCAGACAATTTGTTGCAGCCAGAAATTTAACGTGCTTTACCTGGTTCAAATTTTACTGAAGATGAGATGATATGGTCCATAGAGATCACTTCCCCACAACAGACAGAAACTAATTTTAATTTATGCTCATCGCTAATTAGAGTTTCCTTCGCAGTCTCCGGTAACTAGCGATTATGTTTGCATAAATTAGCCATTTTGTCAGCTTTGTTAACCCTTTGATGACAAAGAGAACGTCCATTAGCTTCTCTGTAAGAGTAGGTTACATACGGTGACGGCTACCCTGGGGAAGACATTTCTGCAATGAGAAAGCATGCCAGAGGTCCTCCTGAACTTCTGACCAATTTGTAAATTTGATGATGTGTGCCGCAGAATGGAAAACTCATATACAGGGTGTCTCAAAAGTAGCTATACACTTCGTTTTCTGACTTACTTTTTAAATTTTTCTCTAATCTCTGCAACCTCTCGTATAAAATTAAAAAACTCGACTATTCTTTTCAAGAATTTTTGCTTGGAACCTCGTTGCCATGGCGACGAGAGTAACCTTCAAAATAAGATGCAAAATTAGTCTAGCATGAGGTCCTTCAATTACCAATTGAAATTCAGCTGAAATTACCATGTTCTTATTTCACAGTTAACAATGTAGTTTTTCAACAAGATGCAGCCATTTCTTCACCAGTCATGGTCTGAAAGAGACTTCCTCAATGCAAGACGTAGAACTAGCAGTGGACTGGCTGTTGAAGAAGCTCTTGAGGCCCTTTAAGAAGAGACAAAAATAGTAAGAAGACTGTCCTCTAAATAGAGGCAAACACAGCAAGACTGTCCTCTAAGTAGAGGCAAAAACAGCAAGACTGTCCTTTAGGAAGAGGCAAAAATAGCAAGACTGTTCTTTAAGGAGAGACAAAAATAGTAAGACTGTCTTTTAAGAAGAGACAAAAATAGCAAAACTGTCCTTTAGGAAGAGGCAAAAATAGCAAGACTGTCCTTTAAGGAGAGACAAAAATAGTAAGACTGTCTTTTAAGAAGAGACAAAAATAGCACAACTGTCCTTTAGGAAGAGGCAAAAATAGCAAGACTGTTCTTTAAGGAGAGACAAAAATAGCAAGACTGTCCTTTAGGAGGCAAAAACAGCAAGGCTGTCCTTTAAGAGGCAAAAATAGCAAGGCTGTCCTTTAAAGAGGCAAAAACAGCAAGACTGTCCTTTAGGAAGAGACAAAAATAGCAAAACTGTCCTTTAGGAAGAGGCAAAAATAGCAAGATTGTCCTTTAAGAAGAGGCAAAAATAGCAAGACTGTCCTTTAAGAGGCAAAAATAGCAAGACTGTCCTTTAAGAGGCAAAAACAGCAAGACTGTCCTTTAAGAGGCAAAAATAGCAAGGCTGTCCTTTAGGAATACGCAAAAATAGTAAGACTGTCCTTTAAGAAGAGACAAAAATAGCAAAACTGTGCTTTAGGAAGAGGCAAAAACAGCAAAGTTCAGATTTTCGTCTAATTTGACTAACTGAATTGTCCAAAGTCTTGGTTCATTTGTACCAATTTTCAAACATTTTGCTTTGTTTGTAAAAAAATATTGAAAATGTAAAGTGTATAGTGTTTTATGGGACACCCTGTACTTATGGCCGTGTGAAGCCAAAACTCTCAGTGTCTTCCTTATTTACCTATCACTCAGTTTTATGCATTTTTATTGAGTGTTAATCATTTTAAACTTTTGCTGCAGAGCAAAAATATAAACAGTGAATACAGAATAATCAAGAATTTGTAATATTTTGTTTCATACAATAGCTAGAAAAAAGAAAAATTTGCCATTGATGTGCATAAAAGAAACAAAAGTACAGAAGCACTTCAAGTTTCATGTTACCAAATCATCAGTAATTGAAACATTTCATTAAATATAACAGCGCCGTTGAACAATATTCCATATGACATAAAAAACGTTGAAAAAAGTTCAACATTTGAAAGACAAATGAAAGTTTCTACTTTGTTTCTATTAAATTTTGATTTTATATTGCATGATATCGTAATGTAATTGTCACATTTTTTGATACTTTTATCATTTTAGTTTGTATATTACTACTTGATTATCATGTTTTTTAGTTAGGGCGCAAATAACGATTTTTATTGGTCAAATAAGAAAAGATAAATATGTAGACCTAATTCACGGCAAATTAAACAGCTGAATAAGTTAGCAGACGCCAACACCTTCATATCATAAGAATATTAAGCAAAAGACTCGATTTTTTAATATTTTTGCTTCACACTCTATACTTCATCTTCATTTTGCTTGTGAATAATAATAGTTTTGTATTTCTTTTGTATATTTTTGTACGACATTGAACTTATATGTCGACATATATCACACTGATATCTAAAAAAGCAGTCAAAGTTACTATTACCAGCTATCAAAATAGAGAGAAATGAAAAACTAGACTGATGTCTTCTTAGAAAACTTAGATTGTTTGTCATACATTCTGGTCGTTCATTTTAATTCAGTTTTTAAATGTCGAGTAATTTAATTTCTACGTTAAACTTGCAATGCCTCTAACTCTAGCCCTGGTATTCTAGCTAACGTTAGAGCTAACGAGTAATGGCTAACGTTAGCGCTAGATGGCGCCATCAACATGTAAACAATGATAGCATGGTGACACCTAGTGATAAAGAAGGTGAAACATTGCAAGGTGATGTCTCTTCGAGTGGTAGAAACCCCGAGTTTACTGATCTCACAATTTCAGAAATGACCATGCGACTCTAACATTGGAAAGATTTCATACTGCAGTCACCTTGCGTTCGCTAATCATTGTCATGCAAATTCCGTCTTCCCTAATTAAATTTCGAAACCCACTGGAGACGTTATAGGCGTTTGTATAAAGTCCAGTTTTACATTCTGAGATTACGTACATTTCAGATTCTCGACAGCAACCATCTTCCAGATTACGAAACGTAACTCCATCTTGCCACTGTCACTTCGAAACCAGGAGGCAGAGAGTACCATATCCCCTCTTTTTAGAGAGAAGAGAGTTGGCTGCGTGATTTGCTTACCGACGATACGTATTTGATGATGTAACATATGTCAAGTTCTGTTAACGAGTAGGATAATAGGTTAGTAACGGTGCATTTTCCGGAGCAGTTTTGTCGAAATGGGTTGTTATGACAGCCTAATAGAAGGGCGAATGAGGGCAAGTGTTTGTCAGAATTGATCCGGATATTAAGCGGCAACATCCGACGGTACATGCAAAACCCGGAACCATTAATGCAACGTGCAGGAGAATCAGGCAAAGATCGATTAGTGTGGCCTCAGAAGGTATCTGTTATTAGTGGTGGGAATCGATTATCGTTTTAACGACGAAAAATCGATTTTTCAATCGATACAAAACAAAATCGATTTTTTTGGTCAATTATCGAATCGATAAAATAAATGATTATCACCACAGAAAATCGGGACAGTCTGAGTATCGATATCGAAATCGATGTGTCATTTCATCAATTTGTATGCCCTAGCAACAATAAACAAATTGAGAACAACAGTTTTTATTATCGTGTTACTAACTTTAAAACTTGGTAGCATTAATTACATAAAATGATGCTTCGCAGTTTGCACTGTGTACAGTGTGTAGTACAGTGTACATTGTAGTACACTGTAGTACACTGTGTACACTGTAGTACACTGTGTACACTGTAGTACAGTGTGTACACTGTAGTACACTGTGTACACTGTAGTACACTGTGTACACTGTAGTACACTGTGTACACTGTAGTACACTGTGTACACTGTAGTACAGTGTGTACACTGTAGTACACTGTGTACACTGTAGTACACTGTGTACACTGTAGTACACTGTGTACACTGTAGTACACTGTAGTACACTGTGTACACTGTGTACACTGTAGTACACTGTGTACACTGTAGTACACTGTGTACACTGTAGTACACTGTGTACACTGTAGTACACTGTGTACACTGTAGTACACTGTGTACACTGTAGTACACTGTGTACACTGTAGTACACTGTGTACACTGTAGTACAGTGTGTTCAAAGCTTGTAAAACAATTTTGTAAAACGCTGATCGAAATCGAAATTGTATCGAAAGTCCTTATCGTTTATCGAAATCGTATCGCAAAACCTTATCGTTTATCGAAATCGTATCGCAAAACCTTATCGTTTATCGAAATCGTATCGCAAATCCTTATCGTTTATCGAAATCGTATCGCAAAACCTTATCGTTTATCGAAATCGTATCGCAAATCCTTATCGTTTATCGAAATCGTATCGCAAAACCTCATCGTTTATCGAAATCGTATCGCAAAAACTTATCGTTTATCGAAATCGTATCACAAATTCCTATCGTTTATCGAAATCGTATCGCAAAACCTTATCCTTTATCGAAATCGTATCGCAAATCCTTATCGTTTATCGAAATCGTATCACAAATTCCTATCGTTTATCGAAATCGTATCGCAAAACCTTATCGTTTATCGAAATCGTATCGCAAAACCTTATCGTTTATCGAAATCGTATCGCAAATCCTTATCGTTTATCGAAATCGTATCGCAAGTTCTTATCATTTATCAAAATCGTATCGCAAGTTCTTATCGTTTATAAAAATCGTATCGCAAGTTCTTATCATTTATCAAAATCGTGTCGCAAGTTCTAATCGTTTATCGAAATCGTATCGCAAAACCTTATCGTTTATCGAAATCGTACCGCAAAACCTTATCGTTTATCGAAATCGTATCGCAAAACCTTATCGTTTATCGAAATCGTATCGCAAAGCCTTATCCTTTATCGAAATCGTACCGCAAAACCTTATCGTTTATCGAAATCGTATCGCAAAACCTTATCGTTTATCGAAATCGTATCGCAAAACCTTATCGTTTATCGAAATCGTATCGCAAATCCTTATCGTTTATCGAAATCGTATCGCAAATCCTTATCGTTTATCGAAATCGTATCGCAAATCCTTATCGTTTATCGAAATCGTATCGCAAAACCTTATCGTTTATCGAAATCGTATCGCAAAACCTTATCACTTATCGAAATCGTATCGCAATTTTTGTATGGAGTCATTTCACTATCTGTTATTGTTTAAAATAAACTCAAATCATATCGTCTTTTGTGCTGTTCATCAGCAGCTATATTATTATTTCATTAAAATCAGGGCAAAAATTTGAAATTGAAAACATCTATTTGGAATAAGCATCGAAAAGCATTTCTGGACAAAAACCCTTTTTTGCAAAAGTCCCCAAATAGCAATTCCTCGCAAAAGCTTCAAGAATGGACCAGCAAGATCCACTAGGGAACTAAGCCTATAATCAAGCAAGCAATTCTACTTTGGAATTCGTAACAATACCGGTTGAACAAATCAGGGTCCAATTAGCATTTAAAAAAAGCTAAAATCATTAATATTAACCAGATATGAAATACCAGCACATCAGTACGACAACACACACACTAATTCAAAATTCTATATCCACGGCCATATTAATTAAATAAATCAATTTTTGAATTTTTTTAAACAATTGTAAATACGTTTTATTTTTAGTCGTCATTAAATTTCGTTTCTATTTTTTCGGGTTACTACACAGTAGTTTATATCGCACTGACTCATTTGCCTTTAGCAGTGTAAATGTTTATTAACTAACGCTGATTGATCATCACTGTAAAGCCTTTTTTCAGTGATTATCAATGTATTTTAATGGCAAATAAAGATTATTATATATATATATATATATAAATTAATATATACTATATATACCTAATATATACTAATATATATTTATATATAATCTTTATTTCTGTAATCATGTATATATATATATATATATATATATAATGTATATTATACGTATTGCATATATATATATATATTATATATATATAGATATATACATATACTGTACATAATATATATATATATATATATATATATATACAATACATATATATTATATTATATATATTATTATATTATATTATACATATATAGATATATACGTATACATATACAATATTTTTTTTTTCATTTTTTGCGATAAGTTCATGAAAAAAAAATATATATTGTATATGTATATATCTATATATGTATAATATAATATAATAATATATATAATATAATATATATATGTATTGTATATATATATATATATATATATATGATGAAATTATCGCAAAAAATGAAAAATATTCGACTAAATATCTTTTTCTAATGAATTCTTCTGTCGGGAAGTTTTTCAGCATTTGATCATCTAGACCTGCTCTCAGCGTGTCACTGCATTCACAAAAACAAACCTCGACGTTTAATCTGGAACCTAGAGAGAGTGACAAGAATTAACAAAAGCAGAAAAGCTAAAGAACTACACGCTACATTGAAACCAAACAAAGACAACAGAAAGACAAAGGAGTGAAAGTGAAGAAGGCAGAAATGGGGAACGAGAGATGAAAGAGTGAGAGAAAGAGACATAGGTGAAAAGAGGGAAGCACAAAGATAAAGAGAGTAGCAGAGAATTAGCAAGCGACAGGGAGAGAGAAAGAAAGAAAGAAAGAAAGAAAGAAAGAAAGAAAGAAAGAAAGAAAGAAAGAAAGAAAGAAAGAAAGAAAGAAAGAAAGAAAGAAAGAAAGAAAGAAAGAAAGAAAGAAAGAAAGAAAGAAAGAAAGAAAGAAAGAAAGAAAGAAAGAAAGAAAGAAAGAAAGAAAGAAAGAAAGAAAGAAAGAAAGAAAGAAAGAAAGAAAGAAAGAAAGTAAGAAAGGTAG
>JAQGDQ010000353.1:37500-47319 GCA_030141605.1 Tubiluchus corallicola | reverse complement strand
CCATTCCCCCATGTACCAGCATCTTTTTGCCTGACCAATAAGCCGTGTAATAAACCTACAAGCTCCCAAAAGCATCTTCATTACGACACTCTGATCTGCAGGTAGGAAACTGACTGGCTTTTGCGAGGTTCGCTAATGATAGTCTTCATGCAATAATGACAGGCTGCGTGTGATCATCTAATGCCGCCTGAAAATCCACGGTGGCACCATAGTCATAAAATGTACGTTTTCATTACGACAAAAAACATACAGCTCGTGTGAGAGGATTTGTCATGATAAACTTCCTCTCTGGGGTGTTGGACAAGGAAACGTAAGAAATATCTGCCTCTGATTATAACTCATTATTGGAGGTGATACAGATGACAGGTAATCATTTGTGACAGATACAGGCGTGCAGGCGTCTCATTAACACCAGCAGTAACACACCAGCTTATTAATTTCGCCGTATGCAGTCTATTTATATATATATATATATATATATATATATATATATATATATATATATATATATATATATATATATATATATAATTTACTAATGACTTAATATATATATATATATACATTACATTATAATGTATATATATATTAAATCATTAGTAAATTACAAATATGGACTATCTACGTTCATTCACACTGAGCGTATTCTGTTACCCAGTAGTACTATGTTTATTATTATTATTTTTAATTTGCTTTAACAAGTTAACAAACGTTTTTTCCCTTACTATGTACAGCGTGAACTAATTTACATCATAATGCTTATCATGTTTTTTGTGTTCTACGAATAATTAGCATAAAATATTGTTACGAAGGCAGATTATGACCAACCCCCTAATGTTAGTAATGGATATGCTCGAGAAGCCCAGTAATGCAAATGTACCTGTATAAAACAGAATGCATGCCGTAATTTGACGATTTCAACCTGGCCTTTCTGTCTGTAAAGGTGAATGCTGTAGGTTTGCTAATTTTTATACAAAAGTTTGTTCACATGTCATGGAGCTACTGATTGTACATTAAAGTTTATTTTACATCCGTATTCTTTTTACTTTTCTCGTCTGCTGTAAAGTATTTCATAACTTGTATGCCACTCTATACAGCCGGATCCGCGCTGGAACCCGGACCCGTTACACTGGTGTCAGAAGTGGGATCCGAAATTTCCGCTCTATACATCCTCAGACGGATCAGCGCTGGAACCCCGGATCCGTTACAATATATTAGATTTATTTGCTCATACATTTAGCACAAAACAGCAAAATACAAGTCATACGATTACATATTAACAATGCATTGCAGTGCTATGAGCGTAGTAGAAGACTTAATTAATGACAAAAAACAAAAAATACGTTCAGGGAAAACCGGACGATTGTTTAGACTCAATCTCATTTTAATTTACTGTCCAAAATATACGTTTTCTTGCCTATAAAAGTTAGCAATTGTTTCTTATATATAAATAATTAGCTTAGAAAGTTAATTAACGGCAACCTATTCCTTACGTCACAAACTAACCACAGTTTGTGCAATAACAGGACAATAATAGCACAATAACATTTCCCTTGCGCGTCAAGCACGTTTGCATAAGTGTTACTGCTTAAACAGGTGATGTTACGAAAAGGTGCACTACCTCATATGACGTCAGAAACTAACCGTTACTGCTACGAAAATGGGCTGTACATCAGAAACTAACACCGCAGTTCATGATCATGTTCAAGTATCTTTCCTAACGTTTGTAAACTAGTTTTGTACCCAATTAGCCGTGTAATCACTTGCTTCCTTCTCACAACGTATATACAGATATAATCTTGTAACTCTAACTTTCTAACTAGCTGAAGTGACGTAACATTGCGTCATGACTCTCCACCTCCTCCTTATCGAGAATAATCCGTAGCCAATTATCGGTATGTAGTCATTATATTTGTATTTTGTAGTATTTATGCAAACTGTTTCACTCATGCTCATTTTGACATAGTCATTAACGTAACGTAGCCAATGGCTCTTACGTAGCATTTTTGCTCTATTTTTCTTTCTATTTAAACGTAAAAAATGCGTTTCTCGCATTGCCATTATCATGTAATCAATCTTTTTCATATAATCCTTGTAGATATTTCTTGCGAAATGTTTGCGTAATGTAATAATATGTAATGTAATAATATACCTATGCGCATGCGTAATGTAATAATATACCTATGCGCATGCGTAATGTAATAATATACCGTAATGTAATAATATATGCGCATGTTTTAGCTTTATCGGTCTTGTTTTCTAAGTGGAATTTCGATATTAACAAAGTTTATTTTAAACACAAATTTGCACCTCGCGAACCACGCAGTTGAATTTTAAAACACGGATTTTCAGTCACCACCCATAACTGCTTTCCTCCCTTTTTGTAAAGAGGAAAAAACTAAAGTGCAAACAAATACAGTGGTAATTTTTGTACGCGTGTGCCATTGTAGATTGATAGGTTTGCAGTTGTTTGTCTCTTTTTGTTGTTTACGTGTGGTGTTGATGTCATTTCAGTTTAATTATATTGAAGGACTTTAGGCTTTTCATTAGTTGACAGCCTTAGGCCCGTGAAACCAGAAATGGAGCCCTCAAATCGACTTTACAGTTGTTTGTCTCTTTTTATTGTTTGCGTGTGGTGTTATATATATATATATGATATATTAATTCTTTATTTGTCATTAAAATGGTTCACTCAGTATAATAAAATTGAGTAAGCCTCAGCGCAATGTTAAAATAACCACACTGTCCAAGACAAATACGTCCAGTGCATATTAAAAAAACTAAAGTGCAAAACTAAGGCCTAATTATATACAATAAATGAACATATTTACAAACACCATATTAAAATATTTTTATAAAACAATATTACAAAAATACATTAAATTTTACATGACATATTTTACACTATATATACATTTGACATGACACAATTAACAGAAACATGCTTTACATTACATAAATTTCACTCATTACATTTACACTATACATTTAACATTACAAAACTAACATAACACGTATTGCATTACATAATTTTTTTAAAAAATTTCATTTTTAATCGTTTTATGGAGTCAGGGGCGGGGGTAGACGAAAGTTGTGTTGATGTCATTTCAGTTTAATTATATTGAAGGACTTTAGGCTTTTCATTAGTTGACAGCCTTAGGCCCGTGAAACCAGAAATGCAGCCCTCACATCGACTTTATGTTCATCCACGTTTTCACAATGCTCAACTGGCCCCTCAATTTCTATTTCACTATTTTAAAGACAAAGTTTCTGCTTACTGACTCTTTTGTGAGAATCTTCTTTAGTTTATTTCGGTCTGATTTTCTTACTGTCAATTACATTTCAAAAATAGTCGACATGTTTTAGTGGCGGAAGCTAGCAGGAGTGTTCGACAATTTTCGATGATTTTCGCCCATTAAAAGTCATTCACTGTCATTGCTGCTTCCTTCATTCTAACCTCCGAGCGTCGCTTGGGAAAGGGCTTTTCCGGCAGTGAAACTTGAATTTCCTGAAGCGGGCACTCGTGAAAACATTTCAATTTTACATCTGCCCCCTTTTGACATCCAGGAAAGTCGACATATTTGCTCTTCTTTTCTGGTTAATTAGAAAAGGCTGAAACGGTTCGCGACGAGACGATTGGAAAACAAAGAAAGCAGCAAATTTGAATTGAATCCTTCTTATGGTTAATTCTGCAGGCAAAATCTTATGAAATTGATAAAATAGGCAAGCATTAATTAGAACAACTTAACCCGTAAGTGCCAACAATGGGTTGCGTACCCTGTTGTGAATAAGTAATACTGTGGAAAGCATCTTTCCGATTGGACAGTTATATATTATTTTACTTAAAGCTAGTTAAGAAGTATTCCATGTATAGTAGAAACGTAAACTTCTGTAGCTTAATTGTAATGAATAACTTTAAAGCCAAGTGAATCACTACTGTTATCTCTTCATTAATTACGTAATTATCTAAATGCATATGGTAGTATAAGAGTGTAGGCAGGAAGTAGATCCTTGGGAAAATGGGTAGGCAGGAAGTAGATTCTTGGGAAAATAGGTAGGCAGGAAGTAGATCCTTGGGAAAATGGGTAGGCAGGAAGTAGATCCTTGGGAAAATGGGTAGGCAGGAAGTAGATCCTTGGGAAAATGGGTAGGCAGGAAGTAGATCCTTGGGAAAATGGGTAAGCAGGAAGTAGATCCTTGGGGAAAATGGGTAGGCAGGAAGTAGATCCTTGGGAAAATGGGTAGGCAGGAAGTAGATCCTTGGGAAAATGGGTAAGCAGGAAGTAGATCCTTGGGAAAATGGGTAGGCAGAAAGTAGATCCTTGGGAAAATGGGTAGGCAGGAAGTAGATCCTTGGGAAAATGGGTAGACAGAAAGTAGATCCTTGGGAAAATGGGTAGACAGAAAGTAGATCCTTGGAAAAATGGGTAGGCAGGAAGTAGATCCTTGGGAAAAACCTGTCTGGCGCGTGAAAAGGATGGAACAGGTTTTTTCCCAGTGATATAACAATTTCTAACATGTTTTTGAGAGTACTTATTTAGTACAAAACTGTGCATAGATAAATAGACAAATTAGTACTAACATTTATGACTGTAACTCAATATGATGCCTAACACATCTATTATTGTATTTCAACATGCCGTCTAACATTGTACAATTGTTGTAAAAAAGTAATTGCATCATGATGTTTTAATCATTCGTTCTTTGCTTTTATTTATCTCTAGTTAAGGAACTACAGTGAATATCGACAAAATACTAATAATATGCTTTTCGTGAACTTCCTTTAGATACAAAAAACCTTCAGTCTGATAGCTAAGAACCTCCCAGACTTTAAGAGCAAACAAAAAACTTGAACTTTTACAAGTTCGTGACAGGGTGCCAAAAAGCATTGTGCCGATTCACAAGTTCGCGACAAATACTTGCAAAATGGAGGCACTGTGAATTTAAAGGAAAAGACAAGAAGTCACCACTGTATAGGAATTCCCAAGCGCGGTGGTTGCTGCCATTGACTTGCAAATAATGATGTAACTGGTGGAAATGTTCACGTAAAAATATCACAAAGCTATCTTAACTTTTGCAAATACCTATTATAGTTTTCGGCAAAATTTACTTCTTTTCTTCGGTCGACGAATGACGTCATTGCTGGAAGAATGACGTCATTGGTGGAAGAATAGACTTTCAAAATGAGACGCCCAAGCGTGAAATGATCACAACTTTAAAATGATTTAACTTATAACACGAGACGCTTATCGCACTTTTATTACTAAATCCTACTAAAAATTTTCGCGAACATTCAAATAACTTCATTTCGTTTAACTTCACAAAAGGCTTGACCTTTCCTTTAATTCCGGGAAACTTTTATTTTACACTGCAGTAATTTTTAGTTTTGAGTTTCTCAAAAAACCGCCATGTCTAGAAAATGAAGGGATAATTAACGTCGTATTTTAATTTCCTCTAAACTTGCAAACCTTTATTGTTTATTAAGAACCATATTTTCCTAGGTATATAAAATCATTGTGTAAACGGAGGAACGTGGTTTTAGACTGGTTCTAAATTTGCACATAATTCTTCAAATTTCAAGTCTACGTGGGCAGAATGTAAAAAAGTGTTAAGAGGTCACGGATTTTTTTCAAAACTGCACTGGTTTTTTTCAAAACAGAAACGTTTTCCTATATTTACAAGATGGGCTGACATTACTTGTGCACAAAATACCAGTGGCGGCTCGTGTATAAGCAGGACCTATTTCAGGGGGGATACTTCCCCGGGGCCTCACCCTCCAGGGGAGCCTCGCGCCGTGGTAACATTATTTTTTTGCTTTATGCTAACATACTGTATAATTCCATATTTTCTCTTCGAAAATGCTTCTCCAGCGTTCTAGCAGTTCAAAAATCTTGAACTGCCCCCTCCCCCCGAAGAGGCCTCACACGCCCCACTTCCCCGGGCCTCGCTTAGGCTGAAATAGGCCCTGTGTATAGGTATTGTCGAACTCCAGCACGCCCTATTTTCACTCAGTATTATCTATAATATTCTGTGCAATAAGTCTTTTTTCTTTAGTTCTTTCTTTATACTTGTACGGAACCAGAGCACGTCAAGGTTTGCTTCACAGGCCAGCACAGTGGGTATTTGGCTGTTGTGCGCATGCGGCTATGTGCACGGGTCTGAGATGTACACGCTGTTCTCTGCACTACTAGCGTCTGCTGCTATGTAGAGAAAGTTCTGTCACTCACACAGTTTGTTGTTACTTGTCACGTGCTTATGTTTGTTTCGTTTTACACAGTTTTAAAACACGGGCTAAACATTTTCAAAAGCAGCATTAACTAAGGACCGTCACTGCAAACTACTTTTGTAACCCTTTTGCAAGTACATTGGTGCCTGTCATTTCAAGGATTTTTCAGCAAAATGAGATCGAACACAAATATAGCAATTTTTAACGGTAGAAAGTTTTTACGAGAAGAAGCTATTCTTTTTCAATTTTCTTCTTCACAGACTGAAAAGGCTAAAATATACTAATAACAGAAAATTCTTTTTCACTTAGTGTACATGTAATGTTGAGAGGCCCTTACAGTAATTTCACTAAATGGTATCATTAGTGGAAGGCTAACAAAGCTTTTATTACAAAAGCGAATCAAACTATTAAAGGACAAGTACAGAGGTACTTGAAGTAGGTTTCAGAAAAATCGCCTTAAAAATTATACTACTTTACAGCAATTTTATGCGTATATCCTACTCGCGTTAAAAGGAATTTTTGTTTGTTTTCATTTTAAATCTCTCGCTAAATGTTCCGATCGCGCCATTACATGACGTCACTACTCCACGTAAATCAAGGGAAGAAAAGACAATGTTAAATTATGTCCCAAAAAACTTTCCATGCAAGTCAATATTACTTAGCGTTTCGCTTATCTGCTGGAAAGATTTATGTAACTAGAAATAATAATTTAAAATGAACATAAAAATCAGCATCACTCACTAACCAAAAACTTATTTTTAATCTACACTAATCTAGTAATTTAAAATTTTACTTAGTAAGGTATGTGCTACGAATGCTCTGATTATTTTTTCAAACTTCACGCAAAGTTATCTAAACTTATTCCAAACGATTTACCCTCAAAAAGGCTGCATCTTTTATACAGCGTTACGTCTACCGCCAGCTCTGTACGCAATAAGCCAGTATATAGTGTGATTATTGAAAAATAAAACAGAAAACAAAAGAGAAAAACTGTGTACAATAAACAACAGACTACAACAATGCAAAGAAACCACATTTGTATATAGGTTTTACACGTCAAATGTAGACACAGGAAAGTTCAAATGTGACTTAGGTAAGTCAAATGTAGACACAGGAAAGTTCAAATGTGACTTAGGTAAGTCAAATGTTACTTAGGTAAGTCAAATGTAGACACAGGAAAGTTCAAATGTGACTTAGGTAAGTCAAATGTAGACATAGGAAAGTTCAAATGTGACTTAGGTAAGTCAAATGTAGACACAGGAAAGTTCAAATGTGACTTAGGTAAGTCAAATGTAGACATAGGAATTTCGAATGTGTTTTGGTAACTCAAATGTGACTTAGGTAAGTCAAATGTAGATGCATTACTTTGAATAAATCGGTAATTAACTCATTTAAGTGCAAATTACAAAAAGATGAACCAAAGATAGTCATCAAAGATAGTATAATGGTTCAAGCACAGAAATACGTATAAACAGTCTTTATATCACAGAGTTATTATTCTACAATTAGTGCAATTCATCAAGCAATTCAGGCTCGCTCTGAGTTATCTCAGTCAACCAGGACCAGGTTTAAGCCAATTAGACAGATTTATTCAAATTGGCCCTGTAGAAGGTGCATGGGCCCTTTTTTGGTTTTAATTTAGTTTTCAATTACTGCCATGGTGCTGCCACCTGTTTGGTAGACATTTAGCTTTTTACAGTAGTCACTCTTTAAAATTGAAGCACCTAATATCCTTGAATACATTAGCATTTTGGCCTTTGGTGAGCTATAGCTGTAATAGTTGTATGACATTTTACCCGTCTTTTGGTTCTCTCCACCATTGCTCTATTTTTCTGACTGTGATGAGCATTATGACTGTGAATTTCGTACGAATTTATTGTTGTGACATTGTTGTTCTTAAGGCTACTTGGAGTTCTCATTCCTGTCTTTGTAACTGTTAAATGCTCTAACAACGTAAGTTATTATTAATTAATTTCAATATAGTCTACATAATTTTTATATCAGTTCTTAGTTATAGCAATACATTTAATCATGCAAATAATTTTCTTCTACTCAATGCAAATTAAACTAAATGTTAATAATTGTATTTCAGAATAAAGAAACTTTTGGTCAGCACGTTTAACTGGTGTTTTGTATCCATTTCACCCCCCACCCCCCGGCCAAACTCGATCGGATCGTTCCTTTATTTATTTTGTAATTTCAGTTTATCTTCGCCATTAAACTTTTTTAAAATAAGACAATTGACGAGTCCTATATGCATCAGTTAGATCGTGATTGAATTTTAATTTTACCAATTTGTTCAAGATACACAAACCCTCAATACAGATTAAAACAACTACGGTCAACAATTTCACAAGAAAGACCAAATAATTTGGCGATGCTATTTATAGAAAATGACATCGCAAAAACCACTGAGTTTGAACTGATTTTGAAAGCTCCCCGAAAAATCCATTTTTAAAACATGTATGCACAAATGTGTGCCAGTAATTATCTTTATTGTAATGAAACATTCAAAGTTTCATATGAGTTTTCAATTTTAATACATCATTGTGGCTTGAATCTCAAGCTCTCAACACTTCTTGGCAAAAACTGGCATACTACATCAGATCCTCAGCTTTTGAAGGGTAGAGGACCCAATTATTATAGAGGTCCCGAACTTCCCAGCACTAGCCCTGCTGTTAGGTCTGCATTCAAAGGTTTTCTGGACCAATCTAGCATTGATTTTTATAACTTCTACATCCTTGGACGAATTTAGAAAGGCAAACTTTTCATAAGGAAACATATTGTACTACGGGGCTGTGGTGAAATGAAATGTAATGCTGGCAGGGGAATAAAGTAGACGTCTCAGGTGTGCGTGTGAACGTGGCTTTATCTAGCACAGACTCGTATTCTGACCTTGTGTTAGTAAAAGCCACTAGTCACGTGCACACCTGAGCTTATCAAAAGGGAAGGTCTGCCGTAGACCCTTGTCAGTGGTCGTGTCTTTCATTACAGCTCTGTTCACATTTCACAGGCTTTGCCGCAAACTCCGTTCTTCTAGGTAAGCTGTTTGTTCCTTATTGGGGGTGTGATATGCAGTAATAAATTGTCATTTCGACTCTATTGTTCGGGTTTTGTTTTGGGTTTGGCGTTGAAGGACTTAACTGGGACATGCCGCAAGGCGTGGGCCGTGGTGCCATCCGTCCTGCCTCCGCTAAAAGCGGACAGCAGTCCAATATATATACAGTATTAAAAGTTAACGTAAATATGAGAGAGGAACCAAAACATTCCTCTCTTACAATGGACATTCAGTAATTACATGCAATTCATCCAATTCATCTAATTTGTCTCATAGCTAAAGCCCATTAAAGGTTTCCCATATGTACACAGACATACACCAGAGGACGAGAGGGACTCTTTATTGACCAGAACATCAGTTACAACAGCGCATATCTTGTGTACGTAGAGCCATATAGGCTGCTGCTATTTGGTTTTCCGGGAGACCATGGTAGCCATAAATGCAAGAACAGCATCATATTAAACTAAAATATTGATATGCTGATATGATTATATTAAATTAGGATGAGAAAATCCAATTGTTACAATCAGTTGCA
>JAQGDQ010000353.1:22500-35000 GCA_030141605.1 Tubiluchus corallicola | reverse complement strand
CAGGCCTTGCGACGGCAGTAACGCTGTATAAAACTTGTAAATTTAAACTCCCGCGATGACCGTTAGACGCAGGCATTTTTACGATAACTCATTTTAAACAAGTTTAGATAACATTAAGTAAAGTTTGAAAAAATAATCAGAGCATTCGTAGCACACACCTTACTAAGTAAAATTTTAAATTACTGTATCTTGTCAATAAGATTAAAAATACATTTTTGGTTAGTAAGTGGTGCACCCTGGAGAGTGAGCCAGCGACATTTTACCAACTGGCACAAACATTTTAAATTATTATTTTTAGTTACGTAAGAAATTCGCAGCAGGTAAGTGAAATGCAAAGGGAAACAGATTTGCATGGAAAGTTTTTTGGGTCATAATTTAACATTTACTTTTCTTCCCCTGATTTGCGTTTGCGAAGATGACGCCACGTAATGGCGCCGACGGAACAGCGTTGCGGGAGATTTAAAATGAAAGCAAACAAAGATTTCTTTTAACCTGAGTACAATATATTAGTAAAAATACTGTAAAATAATGTAATTTTTAAGTCGACTTTTCTGAAACCTACTTCAGGCACCCCTTTTCTTGTCCTTTAAAGGTCTTTATCATACTTTATTGAAACTTTTCTGTTTTTAATTTATTTTTTGCGAGCTTGGTGCCCCATGGAGCCTTGGTACTTAGTTTGCTTATGCATTAATTCCGCCCTGGAGGTTGTGGACAGACGCAGGGTTCTATTTTGACGTCTTCGCACCCCCATTCTCATGACCTGGATCCGCCCCGGATAGTCATCGTAAGATCTGCGCGTTGGCTCTTTTGCCATAAGCCGTGATTAAAAACATTTTCTAGATTTCTCTCATTATCCTCACTTTCATAGAATTCTAGTTTACGAAACGGAAGTAAAGCCGGAAGTGAGAAGCGATTTGAAGCCTACAAGAACAACCTCTTTTTCTCTTTCCAGTTTGACTTCTATTTCATCCACCTCAACAAAAGTCACAGTAATTTTCTAAAGTGTTGCAGCTTTTCTTACAGAACAACTACTTTTTAATAGCCTCTTTTATTAACTTTTTGAACTTTTACTTCGTTTAATTTATGTTGATATTACACATGCAAATTTAAATTTAAATTAAATTAAAACATATTGCAACCGTGAAATGTGAAACAGGCTCTTATCATGTTACAATTATTATTACTATTATTATTACTATTATAGTTCTTTATTTAAAATTTAAAATTACACACATGTACAGTATTTACAAATATACAATACAGTATAAGCCAGTATATAGTATGATTATTGAAAAATAAAACAGAAAACAAAGGAGAAAAACTGTGTACAATAAACAACAGACTACAACAATGCAAAGAAACCACATTTGTATATAGGTTTTACACGTCAAATGTAGACATAGGAAAGTTCAAATGTGAGTTAGGTAAGTCAAATGTGGACATAGGAATTTCGAATGTGTTTTGGTAACTCAAATGTGACTTAGGTAAGTCAAATGTAGATGCAATACTTTGAATGAATCGGTAATTAAGTTATTTAGGCGCAAATTAGAAAAAGATAAACCAAAGATAGTGCATCTATTAGTAGGCCTATAACGTTGTTATTTCAAGTTAGGAGTAATTATTAAATTGAAATTAAAGAAGATTAAATTTAATATCCTTAAACTTTAACACCTATCCACATTTGAGATACCAATGTCGCATTTGACTTGACATGTGTGCATGTGTCCACATTTGAAATACCAAGACTTACCAAGAGCGCTCAAGATTTGTTGAAAACCATTGTTAACACATTTGAATTACCTAAGTCTACATTTGAGTTAACGCAGGCCTACATTTGACATGTAAAACCTACATTATTATTATTATAATTCTTTATTTAAAATTTAAAATTACACACATGTACAATATTTACAAATATACAATGCAGAGACCCTCTATTTTCAGGGTAATGAGAGTTCTATGAAACGTTTGAAGGGATGTGAGAAAATTTTGCACATTAATAACTAATTATTTCTAAAAAAGAGTTATAAACTCTAACTAAAATGTTGTGTGTTCTGAATGTTTACATGAAAGAAAACAAGATGGCGAATTGTCCTACAACTCACTGTTACAATAGGTAAATAATTAAGAAACTTGAAATTACTGTTACAAGAAACCACTTCTCACGGCTAACCTGGATAACAAATACGTTAAGGTCCTAAAACTGGCAAGAAAATTGATACAATTCAGGTTCGCTACCAGGCTTGGCCGAACGCAAAGAACATGACCGAGCAGAGACTATCTGTGGACCAAATAACATTATTAGTTAAAGCAAAACTGAACCCAATGTTAAACTGTAGGTCAAAACAATTTATTCTTTAAAATATTGAAAGGAAACATACAATTTTTTTAAACAATGACTTATGTGAAAGAGTTATTACCACGCAAACACAATTTCGCGTTCGCGCCTCTAGTTCCTTGCTGTTACATGCATTTCGCCATTCGTTAGTTAGACGGGCACTAGCGTCTGCAGTTCGAAAACGCGTTACACAAAAACAGGTGCTGTACCTCTCAGTGCAGATGACTTAGTTTGTGACGAACTACACACGTTCGACAGCTCATGCGTGAGCACAGCGGTAAATTTGAAATTTGAATTTCTATCTTAAAACTTGCCTAGTTTTAGTACAACACACCTTACAGTAGCTCTGTACTTCAATTTTCGCTTTCACAAATACGGGCAAACACGCTCGTGGAATATTGTTGCTGTTGAAAATCATGTTAGTTTGTGATGTTAACAATAGTTGTGGCCGCCTGCCGTTACTTAAGTTTTCAATCTATTATTTAATTATCAGAAACGCTTTTGGAGTATTAATTGTGTTAAAATGTATACTCTTTATCCGACTTGAAAATGGGGTAGTATATGAAAAATCATCCTGTCTTCCTTTAAACATAATTCGTATTTTAACTTATAATGTAACTTGTGTAGTCTGTGGTTTATTATGGGTTTTTACCTGGAATAAAACACATCTCATCTCATCTCATTTAACATAAAACACATATAAACTGTCGTGCCAAGAAACCTATCAAAAATTCATAACATTTACTGTCGCTGCATAAGGATATCTGTTTGATAACCTTCACTGCTTTGATACGGCTTTACATGCCAGAAATAATGCGGTAAGTGGCACATCAGAATGCTGCCGCCTGAGTAAAATAGCATTTATTTAGAACATATTAAGATAATGGGTATGGAAAGCTTACGGTTTCACTACAAATCTGGTAAACAATAAATTAATGGCGCAATGGGATGCCAAGGACAAAGGATTTTAATATGGCATGTACTTACGTTAAACTAATAGGCAAAGAACGGAGACTTTTATTCAAATTTTGTCGCGTTTATTATTTATTTTTTATTTATAACATACCTATGAACAGAAGTCAAGAAACTTATATGTCCATTAAAAACATCGTAAAATATATTGACAATGTATGGAGAGTAAAATGACAGCTAAAAGTAGAGCATACATGGTACATGGTTAGTACAATATAAACAAACAAATATATGCAAATAGACTAAATGTACAGGTAAGAATATGAAATCTTGATTAGCATGATAAAATTATAGAATTATCGTAGAAAATCTTACTTCACTTATCAAATCACACAGTTTCCGGTTAGTATTTTTTCAAAGTTTCTTAAATGTTACTCATATTACCGGCTTGTTTTGTTGTACTGAACGCATTATTCCGCACTACAGCACCATGACAAAATGTATCATAACATTGTAGTACATTTTGTATTTACAACGCTATACATACAAGTGTCTGTTACATGGTCTTTAGAACGATAATGTAAAAAACAAACAAAATCCATTTCTTTGCTAACACGATTACCATCTGTATAAACATGGTTCTACGGTTCTTGCCTAATACCCATCTATTTGTGTCTCAAGTGTTTTGAAATTTGCTTAAAGGGCAAGAAAAGAGGCACCTAAAGTAGCTTTCAGAAAAATCGCCTTAAAAAATTATACTACTTTACAGCAATTTTATGCACATATCGTATTCGCGTTGAAAGGAATTTTCGTTTGTTTTCATTTTAAATCTCCCTCAATACTGTTCCGACGACGCCATTACATGACGTCACTACGCCACGTAAATCAGGGGAAGAAAAGGCAATGTTAAATTATGACCCAAAAAACTTTCCGTGCAAATCTATATTACTTACATTTCGCTTACCTGCTGGAAACACTTATCTAACTAGAATAATCATTTTAATGTTTGTGCCAGTTGGTCAAATGTCGCTGATTCACCCTCCAGGGTGCGCCACTCACTAGCCAAAAACGCATTTTTATTCTTATTGACAAGATACAGTAATTTAAAGTTTTTCTTAATTAGCAACATGTATGCTACGGATGCTCTGATTTTTTTTTCAAACTTTCCTCAAAGTTATCAAAACTTATTTCAAACGACCTACCATTTAAATGGCTGCGCCTAACGGTCATCGCGGGAGTTTAAATTTACATGTTTTATACAGCGTTACGTCCGATGCAAGCCATGCATACGAAAAGGCAGTATGTAAGTGGTATAAAATTTCGAGACGAATTTTTTAAGCTTATGTAAGTGGAGGGTTTTCTTGTGCTTTAAAGAAAGACCGGACGATTGTTAAGACTCAATCTCATTTTAATTTGCTATCCAAAATATACAGTTTCTTGCCTATAAAAGTTAGCAATTGTTCATTATATATGAATAATTAACTTAGAAAATTAATTAACGGCAACCGAACACAGTTATTGCTTACGTCAGAAACTAACCACAGTTTGTGCAATGGCAGGCATCTTCCCTTGTGCGTCAAGCACGTCTGCGTAAGTTGTACAGTACTGCTTAAAGGCGTGATGTCATGAAAATGGGCTCTACGTCATATGAGGTCAGAAACTAACACAGCAGTTCATGATCATGGTTATCACGGTACCGCCTTCTATTTGCCGGCTATGCGAACGTGACAAAAAGGCGCCGCTGCCAATCTTAGTGGATTCACTGAGCCGCGCGTAGGTTTGAAAGTTTAACGAAATTTGAGCATCCGAGGTAATTATTATTTAATCTAAGCTTTGATATAAAGAAAGCTATTGTAGTTTTCAATATTTTAGAGCACTCTTTATTCTGAACTAATGTTATACATTCATCCGGTTTTCCTTTAAGTAAGGTGTCTACTTTGTAGTGAAGCCCTCTTTGGTATTGTTTTCTTCAGACTCTTTTTATGTGCTGTGTGGATTGTTCACAGCCAAGCAAATTATGCATCTCATGCCAGTTTGTCTGTAACCTATTTAATTAAGCATACATCCTTGAGGCAAGAAAATAGCACTAATTACGTAAACATTGATTTTGTGCTGCTAGAATAAGATTATTGTCTGCAGAACAACTTGAGCGAAAAATAATTATTTTACTTCAATACATTTTACAGTGAGTTTCGATTCTCTTTTTCTTTCCTACTGTCTTGCTCCTCTCTGTCTCTCTCTCTCTCTCTCTCTCTCTCTCTCTCTCCCTCTCTCTCTCTCTCTCTCTCTCTCTCTCTCTCTCTCTCTCTCTCTCTCTCTCTCTTTCTGCTACTGTGTTACTGCTTAAACGCATGATGTCAGAAAAATGGGCTTTACATCACATGACGTCATGAAACTAACACAGCAGTTCATGACCATGGTTATCACGGTACAGCCTTCTATTTGTCGGCCACGCGCATGTGACAAAAAGGCGCCCTAGTAGATTCCCTGAGCCGCGCGTAGCTTTGAAAGTTTATCGAAATTTGAGTATCCGAGGTAATTATTATTTAATCTAAACTTTGATTTGAAAAAGCTATTGTAGTTTTCAGTATTTTAGAGCATTCTTTATTCTGAACTAATGTTTACACAATCATCCGGTTTTCCTTTAATTGGATTTGCTAGCTTATGTTTTGCTGTGTTGCCTAAACCGTTTATACGTTCATAATGGCAAAAGTCTTACACGCAAAAGTAACAATCTCTTTAAGATTAGAGCAACCCTTTAACACGGAGAAAACAAATGTTTTAGGGATTTCCTCCCACTCGACAAAAGAAACATCTTTCCGTGTATTTTTATATATTCACTGGCTACATTGCGCAATCTACAAGGAAGAACTGTAAAAGAAGCCACGTTAAACTCTGCGTTAATTCAGTTTTTGGTTACATTTGTTATGTAAGTTTCTGTAGTATATCCTGTATTCCTTTAAATATTGAAGTTTTTTAGACAAATGTGAAATTAATTGCTTTGCCATGAAACTTCTGGGTACGTTTGATTTCACTCACATTGTCTATTTTGCACACCGCTCATAAAGTTACGAATGACTACAAATTTGACTGATTTTTTAGTTGAGTTACTGTTGTTGTTGTTGCTGCTGCTGCTGCTGTTGCTGTTGCTGTTGTTGCTGCTGCTGTTGCTGTTGTTGCTGTTGCCGTTGCTAGTGCTGCTGCTGCTGTTGTAATTTGCTCATGATGGTGTTGCTGTTGATGTTGTTATTTTTGTCAATGCTGCTGCTGCTGCTGCTGCTCCTGCTGCTGCTGCTGCTCCTGCTGCTGCTGCTGCTACTGCTGCTGCTGCTGCTGCTGCTGTTGCTGTTGTTGGTGCTGCTACTGCTGCTGCTGTTGTAATTTGCTCATGATGGTGTTGCTGTTGATGTTGTTATTGTTGTCAATGCTGCTGCTGCTGCTGTTGTTGTTGGTGTTGGTGTTGGTGCTGGTGCTGCTGCTGCTGCTGTTGCTGCTGCTGCTGCTGCTGCTGCTGCTGTTGTTGTTGTTGGGTTGTAATCTTTCTGGTGTTTAAATAATCACAATGCTTATGGTTTTCCAATACTTGCTTAGTTACTTGTTTAAAACAAACTCTTTCTGTCAATGTAACACTGATTCTGCATCAGTGAAGCCAGTACAGATTAACATTGAAACGTTGAAGGGCTTCTCGTTAAACTGCCCCGCATGCGACACTTGCATAAGCTACATGTAATAAAGCTCGAATGTCCTGATGATGCCATTTTGTCAGGCAGGTCAAGTAAGTGTTAATTAAGCCAGCTGCCATTTGACTCTTAATGAAACGAAATACGAGCCGTAGGTGATTAATTCTATACACGCATGCGCAAATAAGAACTGAGTAGAAACGGATCATGCAGAAATATTGAATACGCATGCGCAAACGATGGTTTAACACAGGCAGATTACAGAGAAATGTTGACTAGATTTGGACAGGATCAAATAAAGCTTTATGACTTTATGGAGATGACGATGTAGCAAGAAATGCTTTCAACAGGTTTTACTGTTTCCGAAAATTGTTAAGACAATTGCGCAGATCGTCTCACGCGACAATCACATTTCAGCAAATTGTGCATATAAGTAGTGTCTCAGCAGCCTAGTCAGATTGAAGCGGTTTACTCAGTGATCTTTTGGCACTAATATTATTTGCTCGCTGCCTGACTACATTATTTGGTAACAAAACAGATCAAGTCCCTATCAGCATTTAAAACAAAATTAAAATCACTAATATTAACCAGATATGAAATACCATCACACCAATACGACAACATGCACACTAATTCAGCATTCATATATCCACGGCCACTTTTTGTGCATAATTGTAAATATGTTTGATTTTATTCGGCGTTACTTTCCATTACTGCACAGTAGTTTAGATTGCACTGACGCATTTGCCTTTAGCAGTGTAAATTTTTATTAACTAACACTGATTGATCATCTCTGTAAAGTTTTTATCGGTGATTATCAATGTATTTTAATGGCAAATAAAGATTATTATATATATATATATACTCAGCAGCCTAAAACATTTGGAACACATTTGCATGCATAGGATCTTGAATTGGCCTTGAATTGACCTTACACTGCAGCCAAAATTACACTGTCACTTTTAAAGTAAAGACGAAGACGTAGCTAATTGAAGTGGTAAAAATGCAGAACAAAGATAAATATGTGAAATAATTTTGTCAGGTGTGTCTTTGGCTGAACCTTACATGTTGGTATTCTACAATTGTAATTTAATCTTGCCTCGATATACTTAAAGGAGAGGAAAATGGGGCACCTGAGGTACGTTTCAGAAAAATCGCCTTAAAAAATTATACTACTTTACAGCAATTTTATGCACATACCCGTATCGCGTTGAAAGGAATTTTCGTTTGTTTTCATTTTAAATCTCCCGCAATACAGTTCCGACGGCGCCATTACATGACGTCACTACGCCACGTAAATCAGGGGAAGAAAAGGAAATGTTAAATTATGACCCAAAAAGCTTTCCGTGCAAAATCTATATTTACTTAGCACTTCACTTACCTGCTGGTAAGACTTATGTAACTAGACTAATAATTTAAAATGCTTGTGCCCATTGGTAAAATGTCGCTAACTCACCCTCCAGGGTGCGCCACTAGCCAAAAACGTATTTCTAATCTTATTGACAAGTACAGTAATTTAAAAGTTTACCTAATTAGCAACATGTATTTTGTGATTTCTCGTTAATACTGCATTTATTTATATTTATATTTATATTTACTTAAATGGATAATTATCTGTATTTTAATGATAACTAAAGATGCAATGTGGAAATGAATAAACTCTTGAAACTCTTATGCTACGAATGCTATGATTATTTTTTAAAATTTTACTTAATGTCATCAAAACTTGTTTCAAACGACCTACCATTTAAATGGCTGCGCCTAACGGTCATCGCGGGAGTTTGAATTTACACGTTTTATACAGCGTTACGACCGATGCAAGCCATGCATACGAAAAGGTAGTATGTAAGTGGTATAAAATTTCGAGACGGATTTTTTAAGCTTTATGTAAGTGGAGGGTTTTCTTCTGCGTTACGTTACTAGTCTTATCGAAACTCTTGAAGAAAGACGTGTGAAAACGACTTAGTCATGTGTTATAATGTCATAAACAAAGAAGTGGATTTAGTCTCTGCCAGGTTTTTTGGCGTGGTTTGATTTCTGCAAAAAAATTCATGCTTCTATAATACGCCATTCATCTTATGAATTCATTTATACAGGGTGAAGAAACCGAAAGAAATCTTCGAAGAAGTTACGTCAAAGCTCATTGTCGTCCATATATTTCTTCTCGGGAAAATATCGGAAATCGCTCTTATTTCCGTAGAAAATCCCGTAGAATCGCTTTAGAACGTGTGAAATATTAGAACATTACTGATAAAATAGCCTCATTTAGTTCTAATATAGTTACATTACGGGAAGTCCTGAAATACGATCTTCCTAAAAGCACCACATCTGAATACAAAGAGTGAATCAAGAAAAGGAAATTTAATATTGAAAAGAAAGTTTCAATGAAACTCAAGATTTTTATGTTTTTTTAAAATAATCATGTGACTCTCACTACTGAAAACTAAAAGACAGGTTATGCAAAATATTTTATATTGTTTTAGTAAATAAATCATTGAATAAATCAGTGGAACACTAAACCACTGGGAGAAATTTGATTATAAGAACGATAGGAGTAGATGACTACTGGTGACGCTTATGACAAATGGAGACAGAGAAGAGAGAGAGAGAGAAAGAGAGAGAAAGAGAGGGTGGGGGAGAGAAGAGAGAGAGAGTGAGAGAGAGAAAGAAAGAGGTAGAGGAGAAAGAGAGAGAGAAAGAGAGAGAAAGAAAGAAAGAAACAGATAAAGAAAGAAAGAGAGGAGAGAGAGAGAGAAAAAAAAAAAGAAAAAGAAAAAGAAGAAAGAAAGAAAGAAAGAAAGAAAGAAAGAAAGAAAGAAAGAAAGAAAGAAAGAAAGAAAGAAAGAAAGAAAGAAAGAAAGAAAGAAAGAAAGAAAGAAAGAAAGAAAGAAAGAAAGAAAGAAAGAAGAAAGAAAGAAAGAAAGAAAGAAAGAAAGAAAGAAAGAAAGAAAGAAAGAAAGAAAGAAAGAAAGAAAGAAAGAAAGAAAGAAAGAAAGAAAGAAAGAGAAAGAAAGAAAGAAAGAAAGAAAGAAAGAAAGAAAGAAAGAAAGAAAGAAAGAAAGAAAGAAAGAAAGAAAGAAAGAAAGAAAGAAAGAAAGAAAGAAAGAAAGAAAGAAAGAAAGAAAGAAACAGACAGAGAGAGCAAGAGAGAACGAAAGAAAGACAAAGAGAGAGGAGAGGGGAGGGAAGCAGGGAGGCGGGGAGAGAGAGGGGGAGCAAGACAAAAAGAGAGACAGAAAGAAAAAAGTGGGAAAGAGGTGACAAAGCAAATGAAACAAAAGGGAAGCAGAAAGCAAAATTTGGGAAGAGGAGGGGTGAAAGAAAGAGCAATCAGGAAGTAGAACCACCAAAAAAAAACAAGGACGAAGCCACAAATAACCTGGTTAACGAGGAGAATTTCACGGTGGGCAGGGACTATTTTTACCAAGGTGTCTAATTTTGGTTTTATGCAAACACGTGCAAGACGCGGGTTCTGTTTGCTTTAGCTGACCCGATCAGTCGTATTTAACATCAAAACATCTGTTTTCACGTCTTCTAAGGAAACCTATACGGCTTGGCAACGGTGCGCCAGATACTGCAGGAATGCGCTCTTGGCGAGCAATAATCCGGTAAAGCTAGACGGGTGTTTGCCCAAATACTTGAGCCACTCAATAATCAAATTGCTGTTCACCAACTTAGCATACATGAGCTTAACCTACAATGAGACGCCGCAGGACTGGAACGAGTCCTATCAGAAGGAATTTAATAAGAAACTTATTAAAGTTATGACAGTATGAGACTAGAATGTTTAGTAATCAGTATAACTGATTGTAAATAGTCAAAATAATATGTCTACTTTGTTTTTGTAATTAAGGACCCTTGACCATTTCATCCTTTCTGAATTTGAGGAATGTTTGCTACACTCTTGGCTATGATGTCGTTGTTTGTTTGGGAAAAAATTGTCATATATGTTTCTTGGTTTAGGCTACCAAATTTGTTTTTTTTTACTTTGAGGCTTGCCAAACATTAAGATGCAGGGTTTAACGCGTTAGTGAAGTTACAGTTGCAAGGTGTGTGAAGGACAATGTTTGTACGATATGTACATTGTCCTGTACAAAGGACATTGTTTGAAAAAAGCGTTAGGTCGTCACTTTCCGATTAGTACAGTGCTCATTGGAACGAGTCAGCCAGACAGAGCAAACTTCCAGCAGTTTTTGTGATAGAAGCCAAACGGTAAAGAAGTTTTCCAATATGTGACAACTTACGCTCTAAAGTGATTTACTAAAACTGTTGCGTGCATATGACAACATAAGGTCAAAAGTGAAGGTCAAAGGGCGACTGCTAATTGCTGTTAACACGTAACTGTCAGTACTTAGTTATTACAAAACAGAAATCAATTTTACTAGATGTTTGCCTGTAAGACTGACATGTATGTACATATGAGATCAAAATATCAAAGCCCAAAAGTGGTGGTTTTACAACGAGCACTGTACGAATCGGAAAGTGACGACCTAACGCTGTACAAACAATGTCCTTCATGTGCAGGAAACAATGTACATACTGTATAAACAATGTCCTTCATGTACACGACAATGTACAAACTGCACAAACAACATCCTTCATGTACAGGACAATGTACATGCTGTACAAACAATGTCCTTCATGTGTAGGACAATGAACATACTGTATAAACAATGTCCTTCATGCACACGACAATGTACATACTGTACAAACAACGTCCTTCATGTGCAGGACAATGTACATACTGTACAAACAACGTCCTTCATGTGCAGGACAATGTACATGCTGTACAAACAACGTCCTTCATGTGCAGGACAATGTACATGCTGTACAAACAATGTCTTTCTTGTTCAGAACAATGCACATACTATACAAACAATGTCGTTCATGTGCAGAACAATGTACATACTGTATAAACAATGTCCTTCGTGTACAGGACAATGTACATGCTGTACAAACATTGTCCTTCACACACCTTGCAACTGTAACTTCACTAACGAGTTAAACCCAGTATGTTAATATAAAAAAACTAATTTGGTAGCCTAAACCAAGAAAAATCTAAGATAATTTTTCCCCAAACAAACAATGACATCATAGCCAAGAGTGTAGCAAACTTTCCTCAAATTCAGAGAGAATGAAATGGTCAAGGGTCCTTAATTACAAAAACAAAGTAGACCTATTACTGTGACTATTTACAATTAGTTATACTGATTACTAAAAAATCTAGTCTCATACTGTCGTAACTTTAATAAGTTTCTTATTAAATTCCTTCAGAAAGAAAAAAATTGAAATTGACATTAAATAGCCACAATTTTGTTATCAATTAATTTTTTATTTAAGTCAGTCAGTGTACTCGTTTAACTTTACTGAGTGGATTGAATTAACAAATTTAAATTTTTGATAGAAAATATACGTCATCAAATTCAATAAAACATTTTACTATTTCAAAAGCTGCGCTATTAAGTCGACTGCTTTAATGGAATTCATTCTATTTCTGAAAGTCAATCATCGGGGTTCATCAATTATTTTATTATCGTCACAGCAAGCAACTGAAAGCAATTGAGTGTGCT
>JAQGDQ010000353.1:0-17500 GCA_030141605.1 Tubiluchus corallicola | reverse complement strand
CGCACGCACGCACGCACGCACGCACGCACGTACGTATGTAGGTATGTATATAGTTTATTGACTAAATCAAATTACATGTATACGTGAAGAACGAGGTAAATGCCACTGTTGATGCATTAGTGATTTTAGTCCAGATTGTCACTTCACGCACATTTTCTACTCAAGGTTACAACATTAAAAACAGTGTTACGCATACAAGGTATTAGTTAAAATCTGTTAAAGAACACAACAATGGTAAAGCTATAAGCAGAACTGATGTCACACCATTTATCCACTTAACTACACGTCATTCACTTCATACTAGTTAGTACATCAGCATGAAAGTTGCAAAATTTCATGGCATATTATGCAACAATTAAGGTGCTCAAAGAAGTGAGTTAAATCAGCAAAGTTTACCTTGTCGTAGCGGTTTCTACTATTAGATGTTAGGGGGCATGTCTGTATAATGTGTTTCTCAGTTTGAATGTCCCCACAAGGACATAACCCATTTTCCCTTGGCTGTCTCGCCCATCTACCCGTTTCTATCCGCAGACTATGTGATTGAAGACGCATTTTCCGATGGTGCTCAAATATTTTAGATTCAAAACGAGGAGTTTCGAGACTGGGGTTCAATTCCAAGAAGGTTACACGAAGTATAAAATCAACACGATTCTTTATGCTTTGTTCCAACAAAACTCTCTGCAGAGGTAGATAGTCTGGCTGGAAATTTGCCTGAAGCTGGTCAAGGCATCTAAGAAGTTTGCTGCCTGCATTCCTTGCTATGGCGACAGTTTTCATCAAAGGTTCGTGGCGAAAAGCATTTCTCATCAGCTTCTTTATATTTTTTAAGAAGTTTTTTTAACAAACGAGGCAAAATGTTCGAAAATTGCCACAGATGAATTAAAACCCTGGTCAATTCTTTTAGTGAAATTGGAGCAAAATCTGAAAAGAACTACTGCCTGGCACGTGCTGTTTTCTCTACCTTCTGTAATTCTGTAAGGACCTCAAGAGCTTTAGAGACCAAATGCAATGGCAGGTCGGGCACATTGCATTGAAAAATTTTCTCACAGACTTTGAGTGATGAGGAAAGGTTACATCTTGTTGAAAAAACTACATTCATTGTTAATGAGAGAAAAGTGTGGTTCATATGGTTCTTTGATTTAAGCTGAACTTCAATTGACCATTGAAGGACCTACATTGGAAAAACTACATTGTTAATGAGAGAAAAGTGTGGTTCATATGGTTCTTTGATTTAAGCTGAACTTCAATTGACCATTGAAGGACCTACATTGGAAAAACTACATTGTTAATGAGAGAAAAGTGTGGTTCATATGGTTCTTTGATTTTAAGCTGAACTTCAGTTGACTATTGAAGGACCTCATGGCAAGCTAATTCAGCACCTCGTTTTTAACGTTACTGTCGTCGTCATAGCAACCGAGTTCCACTCAAAAAATAAATGAAAAGAATTGTTGAAGGTTCGTTTTGATTCAGAAAGCTTGCAAGAGCATGGAGAAAAATTTAAAAAGAAAATTAGAAGTCAAAGTGTAAAGTGACTTATGAGACACCCTGTATTTGGTATCTAAAAGTCAAAACTGTAAAATCTCTAAAATCCTACCTATAAAAAATATTAAAACTTCTAAACTGTAAAATCGTTACTGAAGTCTTACAGGACCAGTTATTCCCAATGGAGCATTGCATAGATCCTGTAAACATTGCGTAATCAACACATCCAGAAATGCAAAATTTGCTAAATTTCCATGTGGACGTATACCACAAGTATCCCAGCTAGTAAGTGACTAATTTATTTACGCTATCTTACTTCTTTACTTGAGCTGTCACAATGTTGGTGAATTTTACTTGCGCCCTCGCAC
This sequence comes from Tubiluchus corallicola, assembly GCA_030141605.1. Classification (NCBI taxonomy): domain Eukaryota; kingdom Metazoa; phylum Priapulida; class Priapulimorpha; order Priapulimorphida; family Tubiluchidae; genus Tubiluchus; species Tubiluchus corallicola. The sequence continues at coordinate 15,650 of JAQGDQ010000353.1, read as the reverse complement.
ACGCACTCTGGATGCGTGAGATGCGTAAAGGTATTACGGTTTGTGTTAAAACAGGTGAAGTGCACGAATGTCAACAAAAATTGGCACCAATACACGTGTGATATGTGTGGACAACACCTCACTCACAAACTTGTTCAATTATGCCCTTATTAACTCACTCGCTTTCTCACGCATCCGCTAGCGCATTCACATACGCACTCACCTCTACGCACTTGCATACTCATACACGCGCGCACGCGCGCACCAATCGCGAGTACAAATAGCCGCGCACGCCCACACACATACGTACACACGCACTCACCTCCACACACTGGCACACGCACACGCGTGCACCACTCGCGCATACAAATACGTATACATTCACTCACCTCCACACACTGGCATACTCACACACACACACACACACACACACGCGCACACACACACACACAGACACACGCACGCACGCACGCGGGCGGGCGCACCACTCGCGCATACAAATACGTATACACACATACGTACACACGCACTCACCTCCACACACTGGCATACTCACACACACACACACGCACGCACGCAACACATACACACGCACGCATGTACGCACACGCTCGCAGTTAGGTTCGCATCCTCACTTGACACAAACGAATATGTTGCCTTTACAGCCTGCTGCCTATTTTGGTATTGTATTGTTATTTTCATTATGTAAATGTTTTGTGTTGCAAATCAGCCAAATAAAAAACTATTGAATTGAATTGAATTGAATTGATTTGCCTGACTGACAAAGCTATTTATAAGAACTCAAGTTACCGAGTTCGTCTCTTTATCCGTCACACAACCTGACCATTTTCTTTATACGCCATTTTCTAATGCCGCTTGATTTATATAACAAATAATGGTCAAATGCAAACTGAACGTCCGTCGTGATACTGGATGAGATTTAAAAGAAACAATGTTGAACAGCATTAAACTTATTGACTTTAACACTTTGACAATGTTGACGAGCACGCGGGAGTATTGAAACATTTCAGTGCAAGACAATACATCATTTTACGACAGAATTGCTTAAATTAGTGTGCAGAAAGCCCGCGAAAGCTATTGCTCGTCATTTCAGTAAAATTATGAATTCTTCCTCCGTCGTAATAATTATTTAAATCAATACGATTTTGCGTTGTCAAATTCGATTGGAGGTTGGTGACAAACAAGGATTTATTCAGGCAAATAAACTGTCAAGCAAAATTTGCCTTTTACTGATTTAATTAGGGAAGTGAACGAGGAAATCAGGTAACAAAATCACAGGAAAAAAATCAACCCAAATCCTAACCTTAACCCTAACACTAACAACGACCCTTTACCCTAATCCTAACCCTAACCCTAAGATTAACAATAAAACCTAACTCTTATCCTAACCCTAACCCTAAGATTAACAATAAAACCTAACTCTTATCCTAACCTTAACCCTAACACTAACAACGAAACCTAACCCTAATCCTAACATTAACCCTGAGATTAACAATGAAACCTAACCCTAACCCTAAGATTAACAATGACCCCCTAACTCTATTCCTAACGTTAACCCTAACACTAACATTAAACCTAACACTAACAATGACCCCTAACCCTAATCCTAATCCTAACCCTAACACTAACAACGACCCCTCACCCCAATCCTAAGCCTAACAATAAGATTAACAACAACCCTAACTTTAATCCCAACTTTAACCCTAACCTTAACTCTAACACTAACAGCGACCCCTCATCCTAATCCTAAGCCTAACCCTAAAAGTAAACCTGACCTTAATCCTAACATTAACCCTAAGATTAACAACGAAACCTAACCCTAACCCTAACCCTAAGATTAACAATGGCCCCTAACCCTATTCCTAACATTAACCGAACACTAACATTAACCCTAACAATGACCCCTAACCCTAACACTAACAATGACCCCTAACCCTTATTCTAAGCCCAGCCGAAATTAACTGTAATTTTTTCCTGTAACTTTATTACCAGTCACAAGAAAATGTTGCTCTTCACTTTTTAGTGTGAATGAGAAAAACAGCAATTATTGCTAGTGGCGTTTACAAATGCACTAATCAAATATTTCTATTAACATAAATCCGAAATTGCGCCTTATTCCTTTTTATTATTGAAACCTGCCGCTTACCAAAAATTCTAAAATGCACGTTACAAATTTCTCTCTCTCCATTGTTCCCTAAAACCACAAAAATCTGTTAATTGAACAATCTGTTATGTGTGCTGCACCACAACAAGACGTGAACTGAACTCCATCTGTTGCTCAAGCTAAGTTATTCCGAATCATACAGTTTGCGACGCAGCCTCTAGACAACGGAATATTATGTGAATACATGCATTGTCAGACGTGCATTGTGTGGGCTTCAATGTGACCTTGTGAGAGCAGTAACCTCTCTTGATAATCGTTTAGGAGCTATTTCACGAACTATAGCGATACAGGGATGCCCACACTGTATCTCGACACTAGGCGGAGGAGCTGTACAAGCAGCCAACGGCTAGAGGACGGAGGAGGTCAAGCGACCCAACGGCCATGTATAGAGGAGTAAACCTTCCAAATCAGGAGTGGAGCCCCGAAGGCGGACCAGTGCAGCATGCTCACTGACTCCGGCAGCTCCTGCAGCCAACCTGGTGCCAAACGTATCTCTCCGCTTTCCTTTGGACTGCACCATGGAGGAAGAGAGTGGGTTCCTGTTGTCTGGGCAACTCAGGATCTCCATACACCTTGCCCAGGCGTGCGCCCTGGAGAGGCCATTCCAGTGGTTCAAGGATCGCACTGCTCAGCCACAGTCGACGCTCCAGCTCCATCAATGTGATCAATAACTGACTCTCTTGGTGCACACTCCATTGTCTTCCGAGACAGAAGGATGCCAACCAAAAACAACCAATGGCGATACAGGTAAAGACGCAACACACAAATAACGAATAGCATGTGGGGTCTAGACCACTCAGGATCTAGACTACTCGGGGTCTAGACCACTCAGTCACAGGAAATATGTAATGTCTATATTTACCACTACGTGTCTCTGTCAGTCATAAAAACACATTACATTGGCCAAGAATTATACACTTTATAGGTTTTTATCGGTTGAAAAACTTCCAGGTTAAAAAAGAATTTATTTAACACGGGCGCTGAAAGTTTATTTGTGTTCCATGTAGCACGCGTCTGGGATAGCATTTGCGTGCAGAGCTGCAGGCGTTTTCATATCTTCCTTGCTCAAGATTCGGGAAGATTCTCACTCTTCCTTCCCTCTCGAGTGACCCAGTAAATCCAGATGGTTTAGTTCCCGGATTTTGAATAAAGGAGAAGACCACATAACGAAAACAGTATCAGTCGTAAGACTGGGCTGGAGAACTGAAGCTTGGCATTCCAGTTGGCTCAGAGACCGTTTCCTAACATACCAAAACTCGTAGGTTTAACATCCAGACCTAGGATTACTCTTTTTGATTTGATATGAGATAATTATTGATTTTTTTTGTATTGCATATTGACATTACTGTTTCTGTTTTACCATAAATTTATGCATATAGTGTAACTGTTATTATTATTATTATTATTATCATTATTATTATTATTATTATTATTATTATTATTATTATTATTATTATTATTATTATTATTATTATTATTATTATTATTATTATTATTATTATTATTATTATTATTATTATTATCATCATCATCATCATCATCATCATCATCATCATCATCATCATCATCACCATCACCATCACCATCACCATCACATCACCATCACATCACCATCACATCACCATCAACATCATCATCATCATCATCATCATCATCATCATCATCATCATCATCATCATCATCATCATCATCATCACCATCATCATCATCACCATCACCATCACCATCACATCACCATCACATCACCATCAACATCATCATCATCATCATCATCATCATCATCATCATCATCATCATCATTATTCAAAATGTAACCTTGTATTCAATTCTCAAGAAATTCTCGCTTACTATTTCTCCACCTTTAAAAATTTGACTTGATTAAATATACACAATACCATTTCTGCTACTTAGTACATAATTTAATACAAAGTCTAATTTTAATACTACAATGTTTTTTTGTATAAAAGACACCTAAGAAATGTCATGAGCCTGTAAGTAAACTTGTATTTTTAGTAAGGGGCAGCTGATCAAGTGACCAATAGGTATTTCGCTGCTCCTTCTCACTTGCGATGAAATGTAAAAATAGGAGTTTTAACTGCTATTGAGAAAATAAAGTTGAATTGAATTGAATTTTGCGACTCTGTCTCAGATAATTTAGAGTTAACTAATTAATTTAACACTAATTCGTTAATTCGGGAACTATACATTCATTAATGGGATAATTCCCTTGTAAAAATACGTTACATTCTTTACATGGTATACTTTAGATAGCACAGATATAATTCAGAACGTTTACATGAAACCTAACCAGAAAGACTTAACACCCCTAACCCACCCCACCACCATCTTCTTTTTAAGATCGTTAGAGGAAAGACGATTTGGTCACAACTCCAAATTTGGTCGCAAACTAATTCAGAGGGATGTTGACTTAGATCCCCAAAAAATTTTACAAGAGCACTCACTGATTGGACAAAAAGTAACCATTGTCTCAAGCTGTATGTTTGTAGAACGAATAAAAAAAATTGGGGGATTTTTCGTTTCCAACCGTGTTGTTCAAGTGTTGAATTCCTACCCAGTTCAGTAAATAATGCACCTTTGGTAACAGCAGGTAATGCTAAACTCTGTAAAAATGGATTTTGAATTTTCTGACTTTTGATAAATGGCTTGTGTACAACAGGCGTATGTGAGAAGACTGTCTCTTTACGTCTCTCCCCACATTAATGTTTTTGTTGTTTTACAATTCATTATTTTAACGTATACTTTTTATAAATGTATATTAATGAACAATAAACAAACATTTTTTAGTTATTGCTCTCCCTGCTGTGATTAATCTTTTAAATTTTAAAATAATGTATCTGCGATATTAAAAATTAGTACGTTTTCAGAAGGCTTATAAAAGTGGGTCATGGTAGGTTTGGTACTACTGAAAGGGGTCGGTTTGTTGGCATCCTTCCTTCTGTCTCGGAAGACAATGGAGTGTGCGCCAAGAGAGTCAGTTATTGATCACATTGATGGAGCTGCAGCGTCGACTGTGGCTGAGCAGTCCGATCCTTGAACGTCTCCAGTGCGCACGCCTGGGCAAGGTGTATGGAGATCCTGAGTTGCCCAGACAACAGGAACCTCTCTCTTCCTCCCTGGTGTAGTCCGAAGGAAAGCGGAGCGATACGTTTGGCACCAGGTTGGCTGCAGGAGCTGCTGGAGTCAGTGAGCATGCAGCACTGGTCCCCCTTCGGGGCTCCACTCCTGATTTGGAAGGTTTACTCCTCTACACATGGCCGTTGGGTCGTTGGGTCACTTGACCGCCTCCGCCCTCTAGCCGTTCGCTGCCTTGTGCAGCTCCTCCGCCTAGTGTCAAGATACAGTGTGGGCAGTACGTACTAGAATAGTTTGGGGAACACTGCACTAGAGGATCCTTGAAAACACGGGACACGTGTTCAGGTGTGAAAAGTTTGGGGAACACTGCACTAGAGGATCCTTGAAAACACGGGACACGTGTTCAGATGTGAAAAGTTTGGGGAACACTGCACTAGAGGATCCTTGAAAACACGGGACACGTGTTCAGATGTGAAAAGTTTGGGGAACACTGCACTAGAGGATCCTTGAAAACACGGGACACGTGTTCAGATGTGAAAAGTTTGGGGAACACTGCACTAGAGGATCCTTGAAAACACGGGACACGTGTTCAGATGTACCCTGCACAGCAATAACAACAAAAACAAACAAGAACTGCTTACCTGTAGACGTGCCCAAACCAATTAGCAGGTGTTTGCCGCCGTGCGACACCTGCAAATAGTAGCATTTACCTGAGTAATATTTTTACTGAATCGACGCTATTCATATCTATGTCAACCAATGATGAGTTAAAACATGCAACGTTAAGCAAGCCGCTATAACAAACATTTGCAGGACTTTGTTAGATACGGGTAGACAGTTTGCAATGTATCGAACGAACAGGTCGCGTATAATTGTCCATGAATCGGTGGATATCGTAAGCCGAAAAAATACCTGTAGGACAACGAGTAAGGTGATATAAAAGAGGAATGTTTTTGTACTCTCCCTGATTCTTGTTCTAACTTAGTCTGTGGCGGCTCGTGTTTAGGTACTGTGGAACTGCAGCGCCCCCTATTTTCAAGTCTTCTTCTTTTAGTTCTTTATACTTGTGTAAGGGTAGTATTGTTTGCTTCACAGGCCAGTATTGTGGTGTGTTTGGCTGTTGTGCGCATGCGGCTATGCGCACATGTCTGCGATAACACGCTGTTCTCTGCACTACTAGCGTCTGCTGCTATGTAGAGAAAGTACTGTCACTCACACAGTTTGTTGGTCGTTGTCACCCGCTTAAAACGTTGTCACGTGCTTATGTGTGTTTAGTTTTACACAGTTTTAAAACAATGGCTAAGCTTTTTCTTTTTGTAAACAATTTATAACGTCATTGTGATATCAAATTATATACGTATATTTAACTCCCTTTTTGATAGTATTAACCGTTAAATAATTTTACCCTGCAAACAGAGGGCAGCATTTGTACATATTTTATTATAATTAGTATTTGTGCACAATGTACAAATAAAAAATTTATAATAATAATATGTTGTATGTGTTTCTGTGCTTGAACCATTATACCATGGACACGTGGTTTCTTTGTGTTGTCTCTTACATTTTACGTCTATTGTATACATATCTTTCTCTTTTGCGTTCTGTTCTACGGTTCAATAAACATAATACGTGCCACAAAAAAGCAAAATATTTAAGGTTAGTATAATTAGTACTTCACAGGTGGCGTGCAGGCGTTCAGTTACAATCACGTTTACACAGCAGGTGAACAATGCTAAAGACTTTCTGACTTAAATGAATACAGGGTGGTTGTTCATAATCCATATTGAAGCACGGTACAAAGTATACTTTTTAATATCTACACCGATGCCGTAATAAGTGTTTCTGATATTTGAATAATACATTAAAAACTTAATTAACTGCTGGCGAGCCGAACTAGTAATGGCGTCACGATTGAACATAATTTTAAACAGCACAAACATTCCATGAGCATGTTGCAGGCGTTTGCGATAGCGAAAATTGAAGTACAGTACTACTGTACAACATTCAGTGTGATATACAGTCGGCAAATTTTAAGTTTAAAATTCAAATTTCCCGCGTTGCTCATGCTCTCGAACGTGTGTCTTACATCGCAAATGATAAGTGGTACACAACTTGTTTTTTCTGCAACGCGTTCCCTGACATGCAGGAGCTAGTTCCCGTCTAACTAGCGAATGGCGAAATGCATGTAACAGGCAAGAACTAGTGACGCGAACGCGAAATTGTGTTTGTGTGGCAATAATTCTTTTACGTAAGTCATTTTTGAAAAAATATGTTCCATTTCAACGTTTTATAGAGTAGATTGCTTTGAGCTACGGTGTAAGATTGGGTCCGGTTTTCCTTTGACTACGCCTACTTGCAAACAAAGGGTTAGGCCTAGTTCAATGAGTAAGCCATCTTTTTTATTCAGACAATCTAACCCGGCAGAAACGGTAAGAAACCGGTTCTTGCAGGGAATCTGTCATGAATCTCGTGTGATTCACAGACTCACAGACTCCAGAACCATGAAAATGATTGATGGTCTGTAAAGTAACAACAATTTAGCTGTTGAAACCAGCTGTTAATTAAGAAAACAGATGTTTACACGCCTAGAATGAAGACTGGAAACCTTTCAGAAACATCATCGTTAAGTTACGTTGCACAAATCTACATTGAATAAGAGAAGGCGAACGTACGCAACACTTGACGTCGTCTAATTTGGGAAGGTAGTAATCATTTAGGAAACAAAATAGCATTTGCTTTACCTGTATGGTGCATTCACAAGTTGGAGAGAGAGGGAGAGAGAGAGAGAGAGAGAGAGAGAGAGAGAGAGAAAGAGAGAGAAAGAGTGAGAGAGAGAGAGAGAGAGAGAGAGAGAGAGTGAGAGAGAGAGAGAGAGAGAGAGAGAGAGAGAGAGAGAGTGAGTGAGTGAGTGAGAGAGAGAGAGAGAAGAGAGAGTGAGTGAGTGAGAGAGAGAGAGAGAAGAGAGAGAGTGTGTGTGAGAGAGAGAGAGAAGAGAGAGTGAGAGAGAGAGAGAGAGAGAGAGAGAGAGAGAGAGAGAGAAAAGAGAGAGAGAGTGGGAGAGAGTGAGAGAGAGAGGGGGGAGAGGGAGAGAGACAGAGAAAAGAAAGAAACAAAGAGACAAGGGGAAAGAGGAACAGAGAGAGGGAGAGGGAGAGAGACAAAGAAAGAGAAAGAAAGACAGAAAGGCAGAGAGATAGAGAGGACAGAAAAAGAGAGTGAAAGAAAAGAAGGAGAGAGAGAGAGAGAAACAGAGACACAGAGAGAAAGAGAGAGACAAGAGTGACAGGGAGAGAGACAGAGAGAGGGGGAGAGATCGCAAAACTCTACAACAAGGTTAAATGTTGTTTTTTACTTGTATTTATAAACTGGTATCACATATTAATACAATCTTTAATTTTTTGTTTTAATTATACCATGCTATAAATAGAGCTTGTAGACGTAGTCTTATGTCGTCTTTATTACAATAAGCCAATCTGGTTGGCGTCTACATGTAACTGTAAAATTCCACATGACCTTTATTAGAAATAGGCTGCAGAAAAATTCTTCTTAAATGAGGAGAGGTACAACCTGTACTTAGTATGCAGGCTTAAATTAACAAAATACAACAAAAACATTACTTGTAAGCGACTGTCTATACTCTTTTCACAAACGAGTTATACATGCAGGGACATATTAACCAATAGGCTAACTAGGCTATGGCCATGGGATGGCAAAGTTTGAGGGCGCCGCATTTTAGAAAAAATTCTTGTTCTCCTCAGAAAATGTGCACATTTGCGTCCTGTTAAAAGGACGCATTTTATAACACGCCACAGGCAGTTACTGAGCCAGGTTTTATATAAGTGAGCCATAGCGAACAGGTGCAAAGAATTACAGAAGAGCAGTTGAGCAGCCTGGTTGAATATAAACGCTATGCAAATACATGTAATTAATAATCACCACGTCGAAACTAGATTAATACTGTTTCTAATGCATCACAAGTAATTGTTTAATCAACAAATTCACAATAGAGATGAACGGGACCAGTTTAGGGCGTCGTAAAGTGTTTTAACTTATTAAAATACGCCCTGCAAACATGGACAAGGTCACATGGCTTTACCTACATGGTGCCTTATCACACGTCTTCTTTGACACTTCGCTGTCACGCCATCTTTTCATCAAAAACAAACATTGAATTGACAAGCAAATAAACAGTATTTTTCGACACGACAATTTACAACAAACTCCATTCTGTGTCTTCTGCATGTTTGCCAGAAAAAAACGATTTTTGTGGCAATTTATAAAACACGCGATGACGTTTCACAGTTTGTAGACTTCAAAGAAAAAAATAACCTCCAAGGCAAAAAGTCGATTTTGAAAGTCAAAGTTGAGAATGCCATACTTCAACTTTCACATAATAAAAAGCAGACGTCAGCTTAAGACACAATGGCATGTTAAATATTTGCAGAAAAAAATGATAATTTTGACAAGACCTATATATCAATAAATGCGCGAAAACACTCAAGGCTTTCAGGGTCAAATAAATATTAACAAGTTTACGGAAGCATCTAATATAGACTTAGGCCTATTTCACAGTGAGGGCTCACAGCAGAATACCTCGAGGAGAGATTCCTTGTGGATTTCCTCACAGAAATAGAATATTTTGTTTTCTGTGGGGCATTTCACACTGAGAACACACGGCAAAATTCTTCATGGAGTTCCTCGGGAGGAATTCTGCTGCCAGCTGGAAGCTATGCGTCCTCCTCGTGAGGAATTTTGCTGCCAGTTGGAAGCTATGCGTCCTCCTCGTGAGGAATTTTGCTGCCAGTTGGAAGCTATGCGTCCTCCTCGTGAGGAATTTTGCTGCCAGTTGGAAGCTATGCGTCCTCCTCGTGAGGAATTTTGCTGCCAGTTGGAAGCTATGCGTCCTCCTCGTGAGGAATTTTGCTGCCAGATGGAAGCTATGCGTCCTCCTCGTGAGGAATTTTGCTGCCAGCTGGAAGCTATGCGTCCTCCTCGTGAGGAATTTTGCTGCCAGCTGGAAGCTATGCGTCCTCCTCGTGAGGAATTTTGCTGCCAGCTGGAAGCTATGCGTCCTCCTCGTGAGGAATTTTGCTGCCAGCTGGAAGCTATGCGTCCTCCTCGTGAGGAATTTTGCTGCCAGTTGGAAGCTATGCGTCCTCCTCGTGAGGAATTTTGCCGCAAGGTAAGAATGTTGTACGTTCCATCTTCGTGAGGAATCCTCGCTGAATTCAGTATTAATTTTAACTGCCTAGTTTTTTCTTTCTTATTTAACGAACAACAATTAACACATTTCAGCATAAAATTCTGAGATTTAATCTCTCTTTTAACAGACTGGCGGTGACGGTGGCGGTGGTGGCGGTGGTGGTGGCGGCGGCGGTGGTGGTGGTGTTGTTGTTGTTGAGGCTGTCTTTTTCAAAAAACAAGCTTCGCCAGCTTGCAACGAATCGTCGTAAAATTTACACAAATATTCTAGAACGAATATATTGACAGAAATGGATTCTCGATCTGCCATTTTGAATTCAAGATGGCAGCAATAACATCATTTTCGAAATGTTCCGACTTCACCTATTCGCAACGGATTGTCATGAAACTTTGTAAGAACACACTAGAATCAATTCTGCATCGACTGACAGAGTCAAAATATTTTTTTGCAATCTTGAATTCAGGATGGCGACATTGGCGTCATTTTCTGAAAAACCTAAAACTTAAGCTTAAACCTAAACTTGCGAACGCTTGCACTAAAGCAAATTTCACACCTGTTGACGTAGCCTGTTTTTTGACCCACAGCCTCGACATCAGGAAGTCCCTCGACCAACAGTTTGAGTTAATAAACTTGTTAGTAAAGTTCTCACGCACGCTCTTACATGTAGTGAAAAGGCAAACAATGAAATTTTGAGATAGTACCTAAAATCATGCCTTTGTAAAAAGCTGGAAACGTCAATGGTTTCCAATAGGTGTAGAAAATAAATTTCATTCTCAGGCAGTTCCCAAACTCCACTGAAGCAGACTCATCTTCCCGCCAGCAGATGGCACCACACATTTTGTGCAGCATATCATCATTGAATGCAGCAGTGAGAAGAAACCTTGAAAGCGTTAATTTCTGTTTGAATTGCTTAGTCCATTTTGGTCTGAGCTTTACAACCAATGGCAGTTTAAACATAGACATGCTGCTTAGACAATAGCAGCAAGTACGCATGCGTGAGCTAGCCCTCATGCACTATAAATACGGCTTTGCAAAGCAAATGGGAGAGCAAGCCACTAACCACAAAATTTAATTATTTAGCATTTTCTTATGCTAGTTTTCAGTTCTCATGCTAGCCATTACTGGCTATACCATTAACAGTAAAAGTTACTGGCAGTATTCACAAGATTTACGGTTGCCTCTCAGCTTAGTTGATGCATCACCTCAAACCCTCTACTTTTAATAGAATTTATTATTGGCATATAAATTATACTACAATGACATACACACAACAAAATACATAACAGAGATATTATATTATAGCTATACAGCCAAAAAACACACACAACAAATAACGAATTTATGTAATTTTAGTATAGATACAGTTAGCTATATATCTATTTGAACCAGTAATTGCCGGTGACCGTATTAGAACAAAATGGCGCATACAAACAGAAAAAAGGAAATTTTGGCAAACTTGCATTAGCGCTAGATGAGTCATCAGTTTTCGCAAGGTAATTTTTTTCATTTGGTGCAAGACGATGGGAAATTTGCCCATCAGAAATTTTTTTAAATTTAGTGGAAATGATGATATAAGTTATTGGGAAATTGCAACATACAATGAAGTAAGTTAACAAGTTTAAATACTTTGGATATATGTTTGAACTGCAGGTCCATTCTTCGTACAAATAAAATGTATCAATACTTTCAATTTTTTAAAGTAAAACCGGACCCAATCTTAAACTGTATGTCAAAACAATCTACTCTTCAAAACATTGAAAAGAAACATACTATGTTCTATGTACTATGTTAAAGTATGACTTACGTGAAAGAATTGTTACCACACAAACACACGTTTGCACCACCAGTTCTGCAATGTTACAAGTACTAGTGCCCGCACTTCAAAATGCATTGCACAAAAAACAGCTGTTGCACTTCTCAGTTCAGATGTGTTAGATTGTGACGAACTACACACGTTCGACAGCTCATGCGTGAGCACATCGATAAATTTGAAACTTGAATATTGATCTCAAACTTGCCTAATTTTAGTACAACACACTGAATATCTTACAATAGCACTGTGCTTTAACTTTCGCTTTCGCAAACACGTGCAACACGCTCGTGGAATATTTTTGCTGTTGAAAATCATGTTAGTTTGTGATGTTAACAATAGCTGTGGTCGCCTGCCGTTACTTAAGTTTTTAATCTATTAACTAATTATCATAACCGCTTTTGCAGTATTAATTGTGTTAAGATGTATACTTTTTATCGGATTTCAAAATGGGTTTATATATGAAAAACCAGCCTGCCTTCCTTTAAGAAACAGAAACTTGCGAGACAGCCAGTAAATATGTATGAGAAGTGGGTGACGTTATAGTTAGGACGAAGAAATAGTGTTAATAAGGATGTTAATATGCTCGCAACATATCACATAAATTAAACACATAGTTTTCTTATTAGACTATATTATAAATTAATGATGTTTTCGATACCTGTGAAGTTTATTTTGACGCTACTAAATGTACTAGTCTAATATGCAGTTGAATAGGCAATTTTCCCAACTGCTACAACAATACTAAAGTTTTTTTTGATAATGCAAACATCTGTAAATCCCAATGGTAAAGCGAACAAGACTGTCTAAATGCTAAGTGTTGCGATGAACAAAAAATTGGCGCACTTAAAATCTCTGCACGTCTCGCTCTGTAATTTACCTCGTTGTATAGAAACACGTGTAAAAGTTAATGGCTAAACGGCTCCGGAGAATAGGCTTCAACGAGGCGCATACAAATAACCTATACGAAGCCAGGTGACTCTACCGCGCACACCTGAGAGAGCCTGTGAAAAATGAAGTACAAACTTTCTGGACACCTGTACAATGATAGCATCCTAATCATTGGGGATTCCGTGATTGATTGTAGCTGAGCAAAATCTCTGCGTATGTGAAAAATGAAGTACAAACTTTCTGGACACCTGTACAATGGTAGCATCCTAATCATTGGGGATTCCGTGATTGATTGTAGCTGAGCAAAATGTCTGCGTATGTGAAAATACCATAAAATATTGTTTCGTATCATGAACAGGCAAGTGTTTAGTAACAGTGAATATAAGGACGAGATTTTCATCGTAGATTTTCGTTCTTATGCCCCCTGAATTTCAGCGCCCTTTAACTTGAAAAATAACAAAAATAACCGCTATATACGGACTCCATAAATGTGTACACAGGATCGTATGCGGTGTACCTCAAGGACCCATCCTAGGACCACTACTTCTTCTTGTCTACATTAATACGGAATCCATAAATATATACACAGGATCATACGCGGTATACCTCAAGGACCCATCCTAGGACCACTACTTCTTCGTGTCTACATTAATATAGAACCCATAAATGTATACACAGGATCATACACGGTATACCTCAAGGACCCATTCTAGGACCACTACTTCTTCTTGTCTACATTAATATAGAACCCATAAATGTATACACAGGATCATACGCGGTATACCTCAAGGACCCATCCTAGAACCACTACTTCTTCTTGTCTACATTAATATAGAAGCCATAAATGTATACACAAGATTATATGCGGTACACCTCAAGGACCCGTCCTAGGACCACTACTACTTGTCTACATTAATACAAAATCCATAAATGTATACAAGCTTATATGCAGTGCACCTCAAGGATCCATCCTAGGACCACTGCGTTTGTTCCTTTTCTTGTCTACATTAATGACCTATCTCTTATTGCTGCATGCCACTGTATTTCTTTGTGCTAACAAACTTCTTTCTTACGTTCACAAATTTATTAACTTTGCAAACTTGTACTAATTATTGGTATTTGATATGCTAAAACGTTTTTTAACTACAGCAAAACAAAATACAATTAAATTACAATACAGTAGGACGCTTTCATGGCAAGATCTCTCAACTTAGTCTTAAAGCGTTTCCCGTCATACCGCATACAATAAAGAATTGTGAATTGAGACATCGCTGCGGTACTTAGTAGGTAGATGCCAATCTCAATACCGCATACAATAAAGAATTATGAATTGAGACATCGCTGCGGTACTTAGTAGGTAGATGTCAATCTCAATACCGCATACAATAAAGAATTATGAATTGAGACATCGCTGTGGTACTTAGTAGGTAGATGCCAATCTCAATACCGCATACAATAAAGAATTGTGAATTGAGACATCGCTGTGGTACTTAGTAGGTAGATGCCAATCTCAATACCGCATACAATAAAGAATTATGAATTGAGACATCGCTGTGGTACTTAGTAGGTAGATGCCAATCTCAATACCGCATACAATAAAGAATTGTGAATTGAGACATCGCTGTGTTACTTAGTAGGTAGATGCCAATCTCAATACCGCATACAATAAAGAATTGTGAATTGAGACATCGCTGTGGTACTTAGTAGGTAGATGCCAATCTCAATACCGCATACAATAAAGAATTGTGAATTGAGACATCGCTGCGGTACTTAGTAGGTAGATGCCAATCTCAATACCGCATACAATAAAGAATTGTGAATTGAGACATCGCTGTGGTACTTAGTAGGTAGATGCCAATCTCAATACCGCATACAATAAAGAATTGTGAATTGAGACATCGCTGCGGTACTTAGTAGGTAGATGCCAATCTCAATACCGCATACAATAAAGAATTGTGAATTGAGACATCGCTGCGGTACTTAGTAGGTAGATGCCAATCTCAATACCGCATACAATAAAGAATTGTGAATTGAGACATCGCTGTGGTACTTAGTAGGTAGATGCCAATCTCAATACCGCATACAATAAAGAATTGTGAATTGAGACATCGCTGCGGTACTTAGTAGGTAGATGCCAATCTCAATACCGCATACAATAAAGAATTATGAATTGAGACATCGCTGCGGTACTTAGTAGGTAGATGCCAATCTCAATACCGCATACAATAAAGAATTGTGAATTGAGACATCGCTGTGGTACTTAGTAGGTAGATGCCAATCTCAAAGCTTCACTTCTAATGTAGCCACATGCCGACTTACGACTACACTCGGTTTCCATCGAGCGGTCGAATTTTTATCCCTACCTTTCCTGGTTATTTGTCGTTGCAACTCTGTCGTCACTAGGGGTCAGCATCGAACGTTCGAATTCAATTCGAACCTAAAATTATGGATTCGAATAATTCAGCACTTCAGCCACAAACTTTCTTTAT
>JAQGDQ010000745.1:100000-102877 GCA_030141605.1 Tubiluchus corallicola | reverse complement strand
AAGGGCAAATAATAAGAAAGAACACAAGTACAGGCCGTAGAAGGGCAAATAATAAGACAGAACACAAGTACAGGCCGTAGAAGGACAAATAATAAGACAGAACACAAGTACAGGCCATATGAGGGCAAATAATAAGACAGAACACAAGTACAGGCCGTAGAAGGGCAAATAATAAGAAAGAACACAAGTACAGGCCACAGAAGGGCAAATAATAAGACAGAACACAAGTACAGGCCATATAAGAGCAAAAAATCAGTCAGAACACAAGTACAGGCCGTAGAAGGGCAAATAATAAGAAAGAACACAAGTACAGGCCGTAGAAGGGCAAATAATAAGACAGAACACAAGTACAGGCCATATAAGGGCAAATAATAAGACAGAACACAAGTACAGGCCATAGAAGGGCAAATAATAAGACAGAACACAAGTACAGGCCGTAGAAGGGCAAATAATAAGACAGAACACAAGTACAGGCCGTAGAAGGATAAATAATAAGACAGAACACAAATACAGGCCGCAGAAGGGCAAATAATAAGACAGAACACAAGTGCAGGCCATAGAAAGACAAATTATAAGACAGAACACAAGTACAGGCCATAGAAGGACAAATAATAAGACAGAACACAAGTACAGGTCATATGAGGGCAAATACTAAGACAGAGCACAAGTACAGGCCATATAAGGGCAAATAATAAGCTAGAACACAAGTACAGGTCACATGAGGGCAAATAATAAGACAGAACACAAGTACAGGTCATATGAGGGCAAATAATAAGACAGAACACAAGTACAGGCCATATAAGGGCAAATAATAAGCTAGAACACAAGTACAGGTCACATGAGGGCAAATAATAAGCTAGAACACAAGTACAGGCCATATAAGGGCAAATAATAAGACAGAACACAAGTACAGGCCATATAAGAGCAAATAATAAGCTAGAACACAAGTACAGGTCACATGAGGGCAAATAATAAAACAGAACACAAGTACAGGCCATGTAGGGGCAGATAATAAGCCAAAACACAAGTACAGGCCATATAAGGGCAAATAATAAGCCAGAACACAAGTACAGGCCATAGAAGGGCAAATGACCATATGGTCGTACACTCACCTCGCACTACTCAAATTATAACATCATTTACTTCATCCTTATTTACATTAAGTTATCTACAGAAGCATGCATAACTATAATCATTTTTTCATTTAAGTAAGGTGAGTGTGTTAATGACCGTATGGTCGTACACTCACCTCGCACTACTCAAATTATTACATCATTTACTTCATCTTTATTTACATTAAGTTATCTACAGAAGCATGCATAACTATAATCATTTTTTCATTTAAGTAAGGTGAGTGTGTTAATGACCGTATGGTCGTACACTCACCTCGCACTACTCAAATTATTACATCATTTACTTCATCTTTATTTACATTAAGTTATCTACAGAAGCATGCATAACTATAATCATTTTTTCATTTAAGTAAGGTGAGTGTGTTAATGACCGTATGGTCGTACACTCACCTCGCACTACTCAAATTATTACATCATTTACTTCATCTTTATTTACATTAAGTTGTCTACAGAAGCATGCTAAACTATATTCATTTAAGTAAGGTGAGTGTGTTAATGACCGTATGGTCGTACACTCACCTCGCACTACTAAAATTATTACATCATTTACTTCATCTTTATTTACATTAAGTTGTCTACAGAAGCATGCTAAACTATATTCATTTAAGTAAGGTGAGTGTGTTAATGACCATATGGTCGTACACTCACCTCGCACTACTCAAATTATTACATCATTTACTCCATCCTTATTTACATTAAGTTATCTACAGAAGCATGCATAACTATAATCATTTTTTCATTTAAGTAAGGTGAGTGTGTTAATGACCATATGGTCGTACACTCACCTCGCACTGCTCAAATTATTACATCATTTACTTCATCCTTATTTACATTAAGTTATCTACAGAAGCATGCATAACTATAATCATTTTTTCATTTAAGTAAGGTGAGTGTGTTAATGACCGTATGGTCGTACACTCACCTCACACTAAAATTATTACATCATTTACTTCATCCTTATTTACATTAAGTTATCTACAGAAGCATGCATAACTATAATCATTTTTTCATTTGAGTAAGGTGAGTGTGTTAATGACCGTATGGTCGTACACTCACCTCGCACTACTGAAATTATTACATCATTTACTTCATCCTTATTTACATTAAGTTATCTACAGAAGCATGCATAACTATAATCATTTTTTCATTTAAGTAAGGTGAGTGTGTTAATGACCGTATGGTCGTACACTCACCTCGCACTATTCAAATCATTTTATTTAAAGTTTATTAATGTCTTTGATATTGTATTTTTTCATGTGTGAAATAAAATTCATAGTTCAATGGTTCATCAAACTCACCCGTTAGACATTTCTCATTTTCACATGCATACAAGCGATGTAGAACTGGACTCTTTATCGTTGAGCTCATAAAAAATTCGATAACTAAAATAATAACAGCACAGATAAGAATGCGGACAGAAACTTTTAACGCTCTACGTTGCTGAAAATGCATCGCGTATGGCAAAGCAAAATCGTTTTGTCTGGGTATATATTTATCCTGCCTCTATGTAGCAATGCTAAATCTTGTGAACGCGTAGAGACCTTATTAAAACCAGTCCTGAACTTGTTAAGTGCCTTGGTTGTAATTAGTGAGTTTACTGGCATTGTTATACACATACAGCGAGAAGTTAACTAGGTTAACTGTAAGATGAAACAAATGAAATTCTTGACGAGTTGCTACTTTTAGTTTTTTTACTCAGGGAAACAAGTTACTCAATGTTCTTACCATTAATGTCGTATAATTC
>JAQGDQ010000745.1:10000-95000 GCA_030141605.1 Tubiluchus corallicola | reverse complement strand
TAGTAGTAGTAGTAGTAGTAGTAGTAGTAGTAGTAGTAGTAGTAGTAGTAGTAGTAGTAGTAGTAGTAGTAGTAGTAGTAGTAGTAGTAGTAGTAGTAGTAGTAGTAGTAGTAGCAGTAGTAGTAGTAGTAGTAGTAGTAGTAGTAGTAGTAGCAGCAGCAGTTGCAGTAATACTTCATATCATTTCATTTAACTGTTGTGTATTTATGAATTATACATACAATATGTCATTACTTATGCTAAACTTTAAAATTAAAATTTTTTCCAGAATTTGGCGCCTCCAACTGCCTAGTTCGTCGCCTAGTTTGACAGGAATAGATAGAACATAAAAATTATAGTACATTAATCTGTTAAAAAAACAAAAACAGGTACATTATATACAAGAAGCCTCGTGAGGTTGGATACGTTACATTATTTTTACATACATAAAACATATTATACGTCATACACTGCTTGTCAAAATACAAAATACATTTTTGCAACTTGTACTATAGGTACCTAGCAACCCGCTTGAGGAAGCCTCTTTTGTGCAGCACTCATTGTATGGACAATCATCGTCAGTATAGCAATCACCATTCTGCGTTTCCTGCTCACGGGAATCTGATTTGTACACATTCTTGGGAGCAGCCTAGTAATTGATAACGAACGCATCAGTTGTATAACCAGGAAATTTGCTTTGTTTTAACTCTTTATTTCGAACTAGGTTCATATAGGTTTTACATGTCAAATGTAGACCTGCGTTAACTCAAATGTACATTTAGGTAATTCAAATGTGTCTTGGTAACTCAAATGTAGACTTAGGTAGTTCAAATGTGTTAACAATGGTTTTCAAGGAATCTTAAGTGTTTTTGGTAAATCAAATGTAGACACATGTCAAGTCAAATGTGACATTGGTATCTCAAATGTGGATAGGTGGTAAAGTTTAAGAAAGTAAAATTTAATCTCCTTTAATCTTAATTTAATAATTGCTCTTAAGACTGTGAAAATAGTAACTTTACAGGTCTACTAATAGTTCACTAATATTCTGTAAACTTTACATACCATTGGAACTGTTAGAGAAAACTATGCATGCTTAAAATAAACAATGTTTCTTGAGAGAAACTAATTCGTTAATGCAGTGCTAATGCATTACTTAAAAAACTAATTAGTGATTCACTGTTCTTTGGGAGGGATAAACAACACATTTTTCAAAGTTATGAAAGAGGTGATGACTATCTTTGGTTTATCTTTTTGTAATTTGCACTTAAATGAGCCAATTACCTATTTGTTCAAAGTAATGCATCTACATTTGACTTACCTAAGTCACATTTGAGTTACCAAAACACATTTGATATTCCTATGTCTATATTTGACTTACCTAAGTCACATTTGAACTTTCCTGTGTCTACATTTGACATGTAAAAGCTATAGAATAAATAACATACAATAATTGCAAGACATACAATAATTATAACCCCTCCTCTCATGCACTCATCATGTACCGGTTACGTTGTATTCGATAATTTTTGCTCCATAAATTCCCACTGTGAATCTTCTATGCAATGGATTTTCATGCAAAATTACACACGAAGTACATTTGCTTACCTTAGACAAATTACGAATCGATTTTGACGAAAAAAAATCAAAAAAAGCTTTCAGTAACTGCAGTGTTTGCACTGTAACAATGTACAGTAGCACTTGTGTGAAATCGGCTAATGCAAAAAATTTCAACTATCCAGACACAACACCCTGATAAACTTTGGCCTCGAGTCTATTCTTTTTTAATGGAATATTCCTGTCAAATGATGAACACTGCACAGCTTGGGCTGTAGCAAGCAGGCAATTGTGTATACGATCACGTAAATGTAAGGCAAACTAAGCTACTCGACAAGTTAATTTGGAGTGTCTGAAAAGGGCCTATTTTTATTAATTTTGTCAAATTAAAACACTCATAAATGCTTAAACAAATAGAATGATTGGATAGCCGAAGTTCTTCTGAATAGAACGGTACCTAATTTGTAATCATTTAGTTATGCCTGTACTCATACAGTAGCAGAAAAGTCATAGATCTTATAAGACCTGTTCTGTGAGGTACATCTTTTTAGTCGTGCACCTTTAGTTATTTCTGAACGATGTGTAGATTAACTGAAGGCATATTTGGGTCATGACTATATATAACGATTTCTGGTGAAATCACATCTGCTGACATCATAAACACCATGTCTATGAATCCCATTTTGTCGATAAAGCACTTTTATACAGCAAACAATAAATAAATATGGTTTTACAATAAGAGCTGACTGGGCCACTTTTGGTTGTGCATACACCCTCGTGCGACAAGGTAAACAACCAAAATTAGTTATGCGAATAAAATTAACCCCAAACAGTGTCGAACCGAGGAGATAGCAAGCCATTCACTGATCAGTCCTAGCGTTGCTTACCTTCGTTTACTCTCTATCATCATAAGAAGCTCTACCTACTGTCAAACGCCCAGATGTCTGTATCCTTTACCTGCCACCATAACTCTCACCTGTGTACAAATTACCAGCAAAATCAGTGCTAGAAGAGATGTGAGTTTTACTTGTAAGTTTCCCATGTTTTCTGTACTTGGTCATTGACTTAGCAACTGTTGCTAACAGATGCTGTAACCAGGACAACGACAGTAAACAAAATAATTGAAAATAATTTCTCCAAATAAAACTGCGCAAGTGTTCTAATTTGAGTTCTTTATTCAACCCTCGTCGAAATTCTTGCAATTTTTCCTTATCAAATCAAAATCTAGGTATTCACAGAGGGCAGGGAACGCAGAACAACAGTTTAGCAGGTTTGGTATGTAGTTTCCCACACTAATGTACATGGAAGGCAAGGTTTGGTATGTAGTTTCCCACACTAGTGTACATGGAAAGCAAGGATTGATATGTAAGTTTCCCTTATCGGTATACATGGAAAGCAGGGATTGATATGTAGTTTCCCTTATCAGTGTACATGGAAAGCAAGGATTGATACGTAGTTTCCCTTATCGGTGTACATGGAAAGCAAGGATTGATATGTAGTTTCCCTTATCGGTGTACATGGAAAGCAAGGATTGATATGTAGTTTCCCTTATCGGTGTACATGGAAAGCAAGGATTGATATGTAGTTTCCCTTATCGGTATACATGGAAAGCAAGGATTGATATGTAGTTTCCCTTATCGGTGTACATGGAAAGCAAGGATTGATATGTAGTTTCCCTTATCGGTGTACATGGAAAGCAAGGATTGATATGTAGTATCCCTTATCGGTATACATGGAAAGCAAGGATTGATATGTAGTTTCCCTTATCGGTGTACATGGAAAGCAAGGATTGATATGTAGTTTCCCTTATTTGTTGTACATGGAAAGCAAGGTTTGGTATGTAGTTTCCCTTATCGGTGTACATGGAAAGCAAGGATTGATATGTAGTTTCCCTTATTTGTTGTACATGGAAAGCAAGGTTTGGTATGTAGTTTCCCTTATCGGTGTACATGGAAAGCAAGGATTGGTATGTAGTTTCCCTTATCGGTGTACATGGAAAGCAAGGATTGGTATGTAGTTTCCCTTATTTGTTGATATGTAGTTTCCCTTATCGATATACATGGAAAGCAAGGATTGATATGTAGTTTCCCTTATCGGTGTACATGGAAAGCAAGGATTGATATGTAGTTTCCCTTATCAGTGTACATGGAAAGCAAGGATTGGTATGTAGTTTCCCTTATTTGTTGTACATGGAAAGCAAGGTTTGGTATGTAGTTTCCCTTATCGGTATACATGGAAAGCAAGGATTGATATGTAGTTTCCCTTATCGGTGTACATGGAAAGCAAGGATTGGTATGTAGTTTCCCTTATCGGTGTACATGGAAAGCAAGGATTGATATGTAGTTTCCCTTATCGGTGTACATGGAAAGCAAGGATTGATATGTAGTTTCCCTTATCGGTGTACATGGAAAGCAAGGATTGATATGTAGTTTCCCTTATCGGTGTACATGGAAAGCAAGGATTGATATGTAGTTTCCCTTATTTGTTGTACATGGAAAGCAAGGTTTGGTATGTAGTTTCCCTTATCAGTGTACATGGAAAGCAAGGATTGATACGTAGTTTCCCTTATCAGTGTACATGGAAAGCAAGGATTGATACGTAGTTTCCCTTATCAGTGTACATGGAAAGCAAGGTTTGGTATGTAGTTTCCCTTATTTGTTGTACATGGAAAGCAAGGATTGATACGTAGTTTCCCTTATCAGTGTACATGGAAAGCAAGGATTGATACGTAGTTTCCCTTATCGGTGTACATGGAAAGCAAGGATTGATATGTAGTTTCCCTTATTTGTTGTACATGGAAAGCAAGGTTTGGTATGTAGTTTCCCTTATCGGTGTACATGGAAAGCAAGGATTGGTATGTAGTTTCCCTTATTTGTTGTACATGGAAAGCAAGGTTTGGTATGTAGTTTCCCTTATCGGTATACATGGAAAGCAAGGATTGATATGTAGTTTCCCTTATCGGTGTACATGGAAAGCAGGGATTGATATGTAGTTTCCCTTATCAGTGTACATGGAAAGCAGGGATTGATATGTAGTTTCCCTTATCAGTGTACATGGAAAGCAAGGATTGATATGTAGTTTCCCTTATCGGTATACATGGAAAGCAAGGATTGATATGTAGTTTCCCTTATCGGTGTACATGGAAAGCAAGGATTGATATGTAGTTTCCCTTATTTGTTGTACATGGAAAGCAAGGTTTGGTATGTAGTTTCCCTTATCGGTGTACATGGAAAGCAAGGATTGATATGTAGTTTCCCTTATTTGTTGTACATGGAAAGCAAGGTTTGGTACGTAGTTTCCCTTATCGGTGTACATGGAAAGCAAGGATTGGTATGTAGTTTCCCTTATCGGTGTACATGGAAAGCAAGGATTGATATGTAGTTTCCCTTATCAGTGTACATGGAAAGCAAGGATTGGTATGTAGTTTCCCTTATTTGTTGTAAGTGGAAAGCAAGGTTTGGTATGTAGTTTCCCTTATCGGTATACATGGAAAGCAAGGATTGATATGTAGTTTCCCTTATCGGTGTACATGGAAAGCAAGGATTGGTATGTAGTTTCCCTTATCGGTGTACATGGAAAGCAAGGTTTGGTATGTAAGTTCCCTCACTAATGTACACGGAAAGCAGGGTTTGGTATGTAAGTTCCCTTACTAATGTACACGGAAAGCAGGGTTTGGTTTGTAGTTTCCCTCACTGATGTACCTGGAAAGCAGGGTTTGGTATGTAGTTTCCCTTACTAATGTACATGGAAAGCAGCGTTTGGTATGTAGTTTCCCTTACTAATGTACATGGAAAGCAGCATTTGGTGTGCAGTTTTCCTTTCTGGCTTATATGAAAATTGCACATCTACTTAATTGTATTTCAGCTGTATGGGGTTTATATACACAGAACCAGCTGTATATACATATACATATACAAAACATTTTGTTGCTATTATTATTTTTTGCAAATTCTACTTTTGCTGTAATAAAGCTATTGATTTTTTCATAATTTGTTTATTTTGCCAATTTTCATCCATTTTTATCAGTTGAAAAGCTAAAACTTTCTGCAATTTGCATGTATTCATTGAGTTTATTTCAAACTTTTGCAAATACAATATGTTCATTCGGTTAGCTGTGTAAATAAATAATTAAATAAATAAACAATGCCGGTTAGTACTTAAATACCTTTGCTCATAAAACTCATACCTTTGCCCATATAAAATTTGTCATTAACTAACATGTATGTACGATATTGAGTTTGATTTTACATCACAGAATCACAAATTATTCACGACATGAATATTGTAGAACGTCATGAATTTGCTGATTGTCTAAAAAAGGAACAGTCGCTTTTGGTTAAGTCATTTAAATCATCTTTAACAAATGAGAGAGTGAGACTTTGAGCCCACGTTACTGCTCTAGCTTGTCTTACATAAGAATATTTTAATTTTTAAATAATCAATAGTTACCATTACAATAATTTTATCAATGCAGTTATTATTGCTGCTTTTATCTACCATTTGTATCTTATATAATTGGTTTTTCTTATTTGTTGTACATAAATTATATAATTATATTAGATCCATGAAAATGCACTTTATAGATCACAAATTTATTTGATGGAGAATTAATGTCAATTAGCAATTTCATTTACAACTGTATGCATAAATTTTTGAATTAAATTGTATACCTTTGTTAGCGGACATATAACCGCATCACTGTGATTATCATATAGGTAAAATATTTGTTGATCACATCTGTACAAAGGCTTAGTAAATAGTTTTTTCGCTTCATAGAGTTTACAACTAAATTTGTATATCTGTGTATATACCTTGTGCAGCTATGTTGAGTCAGATTGTTAGTATGATCTGGAAATCATTACCCGAGTTCTGCCTGCTGATGAAACCATCGGGTATGCGTCGAGTTTGTAATTTTCGTGTTGGAAATTTGATTTTCAGAAACAAAATATCTATATGTCTATCTATCTATCTATCTAAAACCACTAAATAAAACTGGTATTTTGATTGAGGGGTGGACACTCGTTCGTAACCATGCTGTCCTTCTCCTCTCTTTTTAACTAACACTTTGTTGAATGTTTTTTGTGTGAGACAAAGAAATAAAAATTGTATTAAATTTCCCTCGCTTTTACGATGCATTCAGACTAGCGAGTCTTTTCTCCAGGTTAACTTGTGAAGTAACTGGCAAGTGTGTTGAGTCTAGAGGGCAAAACTTGCAGCGAGTTACTCTCCGATTATAAGTGCGAACTAGTATTCCTTCATTGATCCATTGATACTCGTTAACCATACGATCTTTCTCCACTCTATCTCTCTTTTTAACTAACACTTTGTTTCATTATATTTTATTTGAGTTTATCATGCATATTTTGTTTCATTCACTGGTTTATTATTTGTGTTTATTTTATTTTTATTGGTTTGACTTTTCTCTAGTTTGTTTTATGTTTTAATCGGTTAGTTAAATGCTTTACATATTCTGTTAATCATCATTTCATTTTTTTATTTCTTTGTTGCATAGCTTATTTTGTTATTTCGCTTTCATGTTTAATTCATTCCCTCATAAATTCATGTTAACAGCAGCACTACAATTTTTTTACAATTTTCACTAACCTGAGAAGGGTAGCTGACTCGATGACCAATTGGTCTTTTGCTACCATTTCTCCTGCACCCCCAAACTCTTTTCTTTATGCTTAATTTATCCTTTTTAATCAATAACTATAAAAATAATAGTCAACTAGCAAAGGCCCCGCAAAAGATTTTGCGTATAAATACACGTTTAATCAATAATACGCAAACGTCCTACCAAGTCCTCATTTATAACACAAAGCCCGTAACATCCTGCCTACTTACCTAACGCAAAGCCAGCAGCGTTTACTCCTGCCTACTGTATGTTGCAGAGCAGCTTTTTGCTGAATTAAAGTTATAGACAGAGTACAGCAGGCAGCTTTTACTGAAGCAGAGTACAATGGATGACGTCAGCACAATGGAATGCGGTCACCACTGTTTTCTAAGCGAAAATTATCGAAATTTGAACACCTAATTAACTCGTCGATACTCCTCTCGGTGGACCTGTTCTAACATATAGCCCACATCATCGTGTAGCCCTCTTCTTCCTCTTTGTAAAGAGCCCCATATCTCCTTCCGAGAGTCCCACCAAGCGCCGCTAGAACGTTTTTTCCGCAGGCCGTTTGGTCAAAATTTCGAAAAAATCGCGAGTTGGGTCCGGGAAAACGCCCGTTGCGGAGCGCCCTGGCCCTCTCGGGAATTCTAAATATGCCTACTACACCCACCGCTGAACGGGCTATCTATCCATACCCAGCACCCCCCTCGGCCCGTTCCCGTTCTCTACATCTCAGCCGTATAACTTTTGCAAAAAACGGCCGAAAAAGGGGGTTTTTTCGCCTCCCCCTCCTCCCGGTGGACCCGATTAAAAAAATAAACCGTCAATAGCACGACACTAGATCGAGACCTTTCTTTTGATATATAGATCGAATCTTATATATATACCAAGAATATTAATATAAGAGAATAGATTTGTATAATGGTGTAAATGAGGAGATAAATAAAAATGTCTATGTCTATTGTTACAAGTTTTTGTGTGAGACAAAGAAATAAAAAATTGTATTAAATTTCCCTCGCTTTTACGATGCATTCAGACTAGCGAGTCTTTTCTCCGGGTTAACTCGCCAAGTAACTGGCAAGTGTGTCCAGTCTAGAGAGCAAAACTTGCAGCGAGTTACTCTCCGATTGTAAGTGAGAGTTAGTATTGCTTCCTCATTTCACTACGAAAAATGTCGAAAGGAACTTGTTGGGGCGTTCACACTAGAAAGTAACTTGCCGGGGCTCTCACACTAGAAAGTAAATCGACTCACAGAAACTGTCAGAGAGTTTGCAATTTCTTACTGAGAGTAACTCGTAAAGCTGTTCACACTTGTGAGTTTGCTGTTAGAAAGAAACAACCATAAAACTTGCTAGTCTGAATGCGCAGTTGACATTCTAATTTCTAAAAGGGTTTCGAATTTTAAATTAAATTTCGTTTTCATTTTTACTTCTTGCTTCCCTTGCTCTTTGGTGCTAAGTCAAGTCGTTTGTTTAGAATTCTTCTTCTTCTTTCACGCTTTATTCTTATCAGATCATTCTGCAGTATTTTCCTCGTTTCACACTTCACACAGTGAGCTTCGGGTGGCTCGTTAATTATTGAACATACTTCATCATTTCTACATGGATTGTTATTTGGTGAACATGGATTCAGGTGTTCGCAGTAATCTCCAGTATAATCTTCACTACAAGTGCAAGCAATTCCTGTTGAGTTGGCTTCTGATGGTGTACACGTTCCATTATTCTTGCATAAATCTGTACCGTTATAACATGGGTTCAGGAAAGCGCAGTTATTCCCTGAATATTCGGGTTGGCACTGGCATTGGTACGTAGCAGACTGTCCATCTATTATGTACTGACAAGTTCCTCCATTTTCGCAAAGAACATCGCCAGAACAGCACGGGTTGATGACGTCACACAGTGGACCCATCCAACCAGACACACACCAGCAGTAAAATGGGGTATAGGCAGAATCACATGTGCCACCATTTTGACAGGGGTTTGGAGCACACTGATTGGATAGATTTTCACAGTTATCTCCTTCGTAACCTTCAACGCATGCGCAATTATAGGCAGGTGGATCTCCATCTATCAGCTCACAAGTTCCTCCATTCAGACATGGGTCAATACTTGGTGAACACGGATTTGTGTACTGACAATCATGTCCTGTATAATCATCACCACATGTGCACTCATAGGTAAACGTCTTCCCTTCGATTAGATTGCATGTTCCGCCATTTTGGCATTGATCACAAGCTATAAATAGTAAAAATCTGCATAACTACCACTAAACTCAAATGCCTCTTAAAAGTAAAAAAATTGCCTCAAGAATTTAAGTGTTTGAACTTATTATAATGAACGCATCGTGGAAAAGGATAGAAAAGTAAGCATAATTATTGATAAAATTAAAGGTAAAATTTGCAGTTAATAAATTAATGACATTATGACATTAATGACATTATGACATTGTGACATTATTAGTAGTAATTAATAATATTTAATAAGTAATAAAAATCAAAATTGTAAGGTAAGCAATTGTTATGAAACATAAAAAATGGTTAAATGGACAAAAACACCAGATTAATAGGTATATAATTCAAAGGAAAACAATTGAAAGATGGCAAAGAAATCGTAAAAAATGCTGTTTGGTGTTTTATAAAAATCCGACAGATGCATGTAAATTATTCTCAGATCAAACTTGAGAATAATGTTTGGATGTCAAAACTATGGCAGCCTAATGTCTGGTATACAAGTGGATTTATACTGCTTTTCAGAAATCTTCCTCTGTTTGCATATCACGGTACGAAAGCAGACTATTCTTAGAACATTAAATACTTTATTTTTACTGTAGCTGTTACTCTAAACATCTATCATAGACATTGAGCCTCTTTATTAGAGCACTCTACTGTTTCCTGTCTGCTGTTGAAATTTTCAACTCCTGTGATGCTATTGCAATGTTTGGTCTCAGCTGTTGGAAATCTTTATTGATTATTGATATCCAAGTTGTTTTTTGTTTTGCCGGAAGGTCGTTTTGTAGCTTAAACTTCCCTCTAATCTTACTGTACTTACTTGCTTCTGAATGACCTTTTACATTAATAACGTTCTAGTTTTCTGTATTTAAGCTGTGTAAGACAGGTCTACCTTGAACATTTGACCTGTAGGCTAGCCAGGCTAGTTGTTCTGTAGTGTTTTAGTATAGTTGCTTAATATAATTGCTCGTGATGTGTTAATAATTATGTTATTTGAATCTGTGATTGTACAGATATAATGTAGGTGAAATGTACCATCATGTATCTTTTTCTTAGGTGAAAGTGTTATGGTTTGTTCCTATTGTGTTTTTAGTATAAATTTGAACTGTTTTTTATTTGCATTTTTTTCAGTTAATTAGATTATGTGTTTGATATTTTGTGGCATTTTAAAGTCACGATAAATAATTCTTGATATCCAAGTTGTTTTTGGTTTGTCTTTAGGCCATTTAGTAGATTTTAGTGCCTGGTTTAATGCTAATCTTACTGGTTTTGATTCTGGCATCTCATTAAATGTCTTGCCCATCTTAACTGAGTGATTCTGATTTTAGTGCTTCAAAGATCTTCTTTGTTTCTATTAAATATCCACGTCTTTCAAATCGGAATTTAAGAAGAGTTGTCTAAACCGCTGCATTCCAATGTTGGTCCCAGCAAAGGATAATAACAACTACTAAGTATTTTACTGAAGTTTTGTTGTGAATCAGAAAATCAAACCATCTTACTTGCTATAGTTATGACGGCTCTTTGAGAATCGTATATATCTGGGTCAGTCCCTCCCTGCTCCAAAGCAGTAATTTGACAATACCAGGGTGTCTCGTCCTCGAAAGTAGCACCACTAATTCTCAGGCTGCATTCGTTCGTACTTATACACTCCTCAGCGCTACCGGCAACCCAGTCATATCTGGGATACAAGTCAGGTTGGATGTTAAAGGGAGCCCTGTACCATTTAACCTGAAAAAAGTACATATTATTATACACTCATGGTTCATCAAAGCCTATTGTAGACCTTCCTTATTTACAATTATTACAAGAACTAAAACCATTATTATATCCAAATCTATGCCAAACACTGAAACACTTGGATGGCAAAAGCGTATTTACCAAGTGGATAACTAGCCTCTAGACTAGACTGCCAAGTTTTGAAAGAGCCACACTTTGAGGGCCCAGTGTTAACAAAATTTTACTGTGCTCGAAAAATGTGCATTCATACTTTCGTAAAAAACATGTTTCATTTAGCTTAGTGCAAGGAAACCTGAACCCAGCAAAGATAGTCCTTGCAACTTTGTAATGCTGTAAGCTTATAAATGTGTATTCATACCTATCTATGCAAAGAAAAATGTAATGACCTTTATAGTCTCAAAGATTATGATATTTATTCAAGTAACGTCACCCTAACAGGCCTCTATATTAGCCTAGTTATCTTACCTAAAGTAACAGATAAAATATAGAACAGTATGTACCAATGTAAGAACATTAAAAACAAAATTGTAGCTAAACCATTTTTGATGTTCTTTCAATGGTACGTACTGTTGTAACATTTATCTGTTATTTTCAGGTGATGAGGCCCGCTAGGGAGAAAGCTCCTGAATAAATATAATAATTTTTCAGACTATAAAGGGTATTAGGTTATTCTCTGTTAATGATGACAAGTCTCAGAAGAGCTCTCTCTCTCTCTCTCTCTCTCTCTCTCTCTCTCTCTCTCTCTCTCTCTCTCTCTCTCTCTCTCTCTCTCTCTCTCTCTCTCTCTCTCTCTCTCTCTCTCTCTCTCTCTCTCTCTCTCTCTCTCTCTCTCTCTCTCTCTCTCTCTCTCTCTCTCTCTCTCTCTCTCTCTCTCTCTCTCTCTCTCTCTCTCTCTCTCTCTCTCTCTCTCTATGCAAGTAGCTACACAAAGTAAAGGCAGAGTATCTTACCTCATATCCATGCCAGTTGTCACCTTCTGCAACGCCGCAGTCTAAGACAAAAGTGGAATTTTCTGCTACTGTGGCATTTTGTGGTTCTTTAGTAAATAAATCGCTTGCTCTTGTGCCAGAAACTGTGCCTTTTTCTTCACTAGACACTAAATAAAGCAAAACAAATAGAAAATATTGGAAAATAGCAACTCACTGTTCTCATTTTAGTCGTGTTTAATCATTTTCAGTCAGTGCCTAACAAAAGCCAAAGTTACTGGTCTCCATATTGTCATTCTTGTCGTTATTGCAGCTGTTGGTGATGAGTTTTTGAAACTATCTAAATGCCCTGCTAATTCGTAGTGAATCATCGTTAAGATACTCAAGAATATGCTAAACCTGCTTGCCCATCGACTGACGTAGTTGGATTTTCGATCATCCATTTTGAATTCAAGATGAGGGCAGCAACGTGGTTTTAGAAAAAGGAATAAAACTCTGCCAGTGGTTTTGCATGAATTCAAGATGGAGACGAAGGTGTAATTTTCACATCTACAGACTGTATCAGATTTTTGGATCTACCATTTAATGTTCTTAGACTAATAATTCGAGAATAATTTGCTCTCTTTAAAAGCTTAGAATTCTTCAATTTACACTAATTCTCAACGATAGTAATTACCTCTTGGTAATGACAATTGCCTCTTAATGACAATAATTTGGCAATTAATAAAAATGGTTCAAAAGAGAAATAAAAAACAGGTACAATTTTAGTAAACCACTGTGCTCTTCTTCGGGTTAATAAAAAAAGGAGAAAAAATTTAATTTTTTAGATTTTAACGCAACCACTAATTTAGCGCAGTACATGAAGCAAAACAAACATCAGAACTGCCAAATAACACTCTGTTAAACAATCTGTAATAATGACGTACAATTTCAATCAAATAAGAAGTTGCATATAAAAAAGCAAAATACACTTAAACTGTTTGTGGTGTACTAAGCAGATGAGAAACTACAATCATTTGTGGTGTAAAGCAAAGAGCAACAAGAAAAAATCTTATTATAGTTTACACTAAAAAATTTTGAAATAACAGTATGTTCCCTTTCAATATATTATAGAGCGTTTTTAGCTACAGTTTAAGATGGAGTTCGAGTTTCCTTTAGTTACTTAAATTGTTTATAACATATCCACAATATAAGTTGAGTAATAAAAGTAATTATTTGTGAACACTTTAATAATGAAAGTTAACAAACTTCAAGAGTGAATTCTATAAAGACTTTGAGACATCCCAACTAATGCATTTTAACTTAATACCAACTATTCAAAATTATTATTAGTAATAGATTACTAGTTAGTGTTTCTGTACTTACCATAAGTGCCACACAAAAGTACGATAATCGTAACAACTATTTCGATTCTCATCCTTGGTTTGGAAATGTCTGCTGTACGTCTGCGAATTATTAGATTTTAAAAAATAATATGGCACTTGATAATTTAACTTTGTATGAAACTTACCAAAGTATAAAGTCCAGAGGATTGTATAAAGTCCAAATGTTTGTGTGCATGAGTCATTACCACATATGGCCTTTCATCTTTCATTGTATGAATATTTATGGTTCATAGATGGCAGCACTAGTATAAAGCAACCAGAGTTGTGTGCATTACAACTGCTTTATATTGTACACCACACTGAAAGAAACTGTGTATATTAGGTTCATAGATGGCGGCACTAATGCAACCAGAGTTGTGTGCATTAGAACTGCTTTATACTGTACACCACACTGAAAGAAACTGTATATATTAGGTTCATAGATGGCGGCACTAATGCAGCCAGAGTGTATAGTAGAACCGCTTTATACTGTATACAGTACTCAAGGGCGTATTACCCAATAAGTTAACTAGGCTATAGCTTAGTACGCCAAGTTTGTGGGACGCCACAATTTAGAATTAATTCTTATTCTCTTCGGAAAGTGTGTATACTTTCATATTCATGTAAATAACGCATTTTACAACACACCACAGGCAGTTACTGAGAACAGCATTATATAAGCGCTACATAACGAACAAGTGCAAGGTATTACACAACAAGCAGTTGTCTAGCCTGTTTGAATATAAGCGCTATGCAAATACTTGTCCTTTTCTTGTCCTTTAAGGACTGATATCAGCAGCAGTGGATCAGACTTAATTTAACATTGTTGTGTTTTTGCAAAGTCTGTAACAGGTCTGCAACACATTAAGCTGAATGGGTAAGAGTTGCGGAACCATACAACAGGAAAGAAACAAAATGAATTTATACGAGGCTTGCGTTCCAATGGAGATGTACAGCACCTGTTTTTGTGCAATGAGTTTCCGAAATGCAGGCGCTAGTGCCCGTCTAACTAGCGAACGGCGAAATGCATGTAACAGCGAAGAACTAGTGAGGCGAACGTGAAATTGTGTTTGTGTGGTAATAATTCTTTTACGTAAGTCATTTTTAAAAAAATAGTAAGTTTCCTTTCAATAGTTTAATGAGTAGATTGCTTTGGCCTACAGTTTAAGATTGAGTCCAGTTTTGCTTCAATACACACAGCTTGACTTTTCAAATTCTGTTCCAGTTTTTAATATAAACTAATTTTTTCATTAAAAAACCACAGAAAATACAAATATCATACCACAAAAAGAAGGACCACGTACCACAGTAAATACAAGCTGCAAGAGAAAACATGTATACAAAAAACAACTACACAAAGCACATACGAGACTTGCGTTCCATACAAGCAACTTCTAAACTACTAGCACATTTTTCCTTATTTAGTTCTTTTTTAGTTTACTTTCTTCGCTCCTTCACCATGTCTTTGGTATTTGTGCACCCTCATGGTGGTACTGCTGAATAAAACGCTGCAAGTACTAACTCAGTCCAATGCAGAACAAGTCCAACAATACAGTCCAGAACAAGTACAATAAACTAAACTTGACCCTCACTGTAGCAGGATATTGCGCTAGTGACTTCATACGTTTATTATGATTCAAATTAGGTCAAAATCTCTATTCATTTTTGCTTTAAGAATCACAAAGCCTGTAACAGGTCTGCGACACATTAACAAGTAAATGCCAACAAAAACTCGAATTACAAGGAACATAAACTAAAATTAATTTACAGGTGGATTACGTTCCATTGTAAATGCTCCCATGGGAAGAGCTTCAGAATGCACCCCTACTTTTTCTACTTTAGTTCTTTTTCGTATTTTACTTGCTGTCCTCCATTCGTTTTGGGACCTGCAGCTTGGCAGTTGCATTTCTTAACTTGCATGAAGAGACGATAATTGTTCTGCCAGTCTTTTAAAGGGCACACGAGTACCCCTCCTGCAGGGACTGCTGAATGAAACGTGAAATTCGCATTGTAGTGGAACACTGTGTACGACTCAGTTAGTGAACTGAGTACTTCCTTTTCTGCTTCACTGTAACTCAAATCAACAAATGAGAACTTCATTATGTCCGGTAGAGTTTGATGCCAGCGTGTGTATTTCATCTTGCGTTTATTAGTGTTCTTTGCATCATTTGCACGTTTCACATCACAGTTTTCACACGTTGGTTCACAGTTGTTGCAGTCTCCGGCTGGCACTTGCCGTCGTCGTCTGGCAGGTGTTGCCGTCATTGTACGGCTTTCTATACAATTTTTTTGACAGATGCTCTTGCACGTTTGTAGATGCTTAACAGCAAAACATAAAGCTTCGCATTCACTCTGGCATTGAAAGACTACTATAGGCATTGTTGTTGTTGTTGTTCGTGTTGTTGTCGTTGTTGCTGTTGTTGTTGTTGGTGTCGTCGTCGTCGTCGTTGTTGTTGTTGTTGTAGTAGTAGTAGTTGTTGTTGTTGTCGTCGTAGTCGTAGTCGTTGTTGTTGTTGTTGATGATGTTGTTCTCTGGTGGCAGAATTTTACACTATCCTGATAGCAATCCTCGGCACATTTTGACCTGCACCTCCTCCTTGGTCCCCGTTGCGCAACTCCCTTGTACCTCCTACATTGATGCTTACAATCGGGACATTTCGTCATGCGGTTCTTTACGCAATCACAGACAGATGGACAGCCTTGGGTGCACGAGGGAACATGTTTACATCTGTTATCACACCCGCAGCGACACCTTGTTGAACGTGAACAGGATTGATCACAATATCTCCAACATTTCACCTTTTTCCTGTGTTTCCCATGGCATCTTCCCTTACAGGGAGTTTGACAATTAATAAAATGATTACAATTGTTTTCACGTTTATGTCTCTCTCTACTAGTCTGTCCATCTCGTCGTTTTACTCTCTTTGCTCTTCTAAATGAATTGATGTTTTGCCATTCAGACGCTGAACTTCTTTGCTGAACAGGACGAGTAACTTCCAATACTTTCAGGTAGACTGAGGCAACTCGACATCGTGTTGGCTTCTCATCGTCATTGAAAACCTCCAGAAGACAAAATGGCTTCTTTAATTCGATGCCACAGTCTTTCAACTCGTTCCATCCTACATATTGGGAAGTTTCCAGATTAAGATCAGACTGTTCTTCCACAAAGTAGAACTTACCACAGTCGTCCTCGCAGATTGTTGCGGAACAGGAGTCGTGTGAACCACGATCAGAGAGTGTTTCTCCGTCAATTTCAAATTTCACCTGAATTTTGTCAGTTGGGTGGGCAAAATCACAAGAAGCACTTGGAGAAATTTCAACAGAATCGTCTGCATAGGATGCACCAAGTCCATATGTTTCGACGTTAAACAAAAGAACGTTCAACCACATTAATGTCCAGAATTTCGAAGCACAACTACGGTTGGTATAAGTTATTAAAACCCGCATTGCTTTAATAGATATTTGACGGCAGCGATTAACTGTATTTGATTTTCTATCTTACTATTTTACGCCTTGATTTAGCCTGTCAAGTGTATGCACTTCATTAAGTTGCCTCATTAAGCATTAGGGCTGCATCAGTGAAATCGTTCTCTTAATAATGGAACGATTTTTAAAACAATGCTAATGTAGTACCCGTTTCATTGCTTTCAAGAACTTTCACAATGCTAATGTAGTACCCGTTTCATTGTTTTCAAGAACTTTCCAGGTTTTAATAATCACAGAGAGTTAAACGTTAATTTCTGCTATTGTTCTAGAGAATAAACATTCATTGTTGATCGTTTAACTCTTTAAAGCGTAAGAAAAAACCCTCCACTTACGTAAAGCTTAAAAATTCGCCTTGAATTTTTATACCATTTAGGTACTACTTTTTAGTAATACAGGACTTGCGTTGGCAGTAACGCTGAAGAAAACTTGGAAATTTAAACTCCCGCGATAGCTGTTAAACGCAGCCATTTTGACGATGAGTCATTTGAAACATGTTTAGATAATACTGAGCAAAGTTTCCAAAAATAATCAAAGTACTCGTACCAAACATGTTACTAACTAAGTAAAATTATAGAACAAAAACAAACTTTTGGCCACAGTTACCACCGATAAAAAAGCCTCAGGAAGACGAAATGGTACACAGGTGGCGCAACAGATAAAATGACAGAAATAGATTAATATATAATAAAATACATTCGTAAGTACAATGCTGTGTACTAAACAAAACAAAAGGCATAAAATGATCCACACTAATGGGCGAATCAACGAGTATTTTTATATATGTTTGAACAAATATTGTGTCGCTTGTCTTTATCACAAACAACTTAATGATTAATCGAATGACTCATTCACACTCCTGAATGCTTAAAGAAAATTAATTTTGCACCAGATTATTTGCCTTAAGGCAAGTTGATAGGGCTATGATAATGTCCCACACAACTGAAACCACGAGATATTACCTTGTGAGTATGTGTCTTTATCTCTGGAGTTATCAAGCTGGCTTCCGCAATAAGCCTTTCAGTGTGAGCATACCAGGTTCTTTTAAGCAAATAGTGTCTTTAACGAATATGTTCTTTTTGTGACTCTTTGAATATTAAAGCAACTCGATATTAAGTTAAAGTGATGAAAGTTTTATTGTAACAAAGTTCACAATTTAGTCCAGAGTTAAACGACACTTTAACAAAGCTTTAGCTTATGCGCTTGTAGGCGCTTACGACTAAATGGTTAATTCTAAAGAATGGAACGTGATCCACCTGTAATTTAATTTTAATTTATGTTTGTTGTAATTCGAGTTTTTGTTGACATTTACTTGTTAATATGTCACAGACCTGTTACAGGCTTTGTGATTCTTAAAGCAAAAATGAATAGAGATTTTGACCTAATTTGAATCTTAATAAACGTGTGAAGCCACTAGCACAATATTCTGCTACAGTGTGGGTTAATTTTGCTCTCCATCTGTGTTTATTGTACTTGTTCTAAGTTCAGTGACTGAGCAAGTACTTGTAGCACACGGAGGCAAAAAACTTGATGCCCTGCCCTATTAATGTTTTGATCATTTGTTTCGTGGCTTAAGCCATAAATTGTTTTTTTTTGCTTCCCTGGGTCCAACTTTCCTTTTTCGACATTAAGATAGACATTTTCGAGATAAAGATCCCTTTCTTTATCGTGCATTTGTATTTTTTCTTTATTTATTGTTGCGCAGTGAAAAATAAATTAATGTAATCTAATCTAATCTGTATCCGTAACAAAGTAATCGCAATAGGTAATAAAATTCAGGTCTTTTGGTCTTAACTGAGGACGCGCAGAGAAGAGACTGCTGTGCTCCGCCTGTTGACAGCGTCAGTAAAAGATTTCTTGTACTGCTGCGACAGGCGTGATCTGAAAATGTGAAAAAACTAACCAAAAAGACGAAAATTCTCATATCTTGTATAAATTTTATGCTACATGTACAGGTTTTATTCTTTATTGATTCAAGTTGAATGTTAAAGTGAATGATTTAACTGTGATTTTGTTGACGTCATTAGAGATTAATGTAATTTTACGATTTTTTGTGATTTGAATAGTTAATATACAGCCAGTCAGATTTCGTATGACTGGTTGGACCAAGGCCATGGCACAGTCATGGTCACTTTAGACGTCACGTCACTGATTATACACTAAGTGTGCGAATATAACGAAAGCTTGTAAGATCAGCCCTTGTTGTCAGTGTCTAATCCAATCCAGTGCTGATTCATGCTGGTTGGTTTACGTTACGGACGTGGAAATCAGAAAGCTGATTTTTTTCTGGTTTGCATTGCCTCTTTTTTTCAGGAGACAGTTTTTTTGGGTAACGTTGCAGGAGCAATATTCAAAAGTTAGGAGAAGCAAGTACATAAAGCCTGCATGTCTGTGTTTTATGCAGGAACTGCAATTGTTGAAAAAGTGCCATTCATCAAAAATGTGCGCGCTATTACACTTTCGCACCGCCTAGTTTTTTCTGGCCTATTGTTTGTTTTCACACCGGCAGGCCAGAAAGCAGACCAACAGGTGTAATATACACCATATTCCCATAATATTATTAGTTTATAGGCCTCTCAATTCCAGATTAAAGTCATATATTACTTACCGTCATCAACACGCAAGAAGCTCCACGTGAATAACTGCGTTTACCCCACTCATGCGCAATCGCTCTCGCGCAATGACGTATGTGGCCCTTAACCTGTATTTTTAGTTTCTTTGCATAATTTATGATTATTATGGTTGCAGCAATGGGAGTTTGTATCGTATTACAGTGTTCCCTCGCTACTTCAAAAATATGAATGTAATATATTTTTCGCGGTATCTTCGCTGTTTCGATGACATCAGAATAGTGGTAGTGATGACGATAACGATAAAAATAACATTGCAATAATGGTGGTGATAATGAGTTTATAAACCTAAAATGCCATTATAGTCCTGTGTCAGTCATTATCATTTCTTCAAAAGACTTCCCGAATTTTTTGTTTCGTCTTCACTGTATAGTCAGACCCAAGCTGGCATATACGAGGAAATTATTTTGGACCACTATTTAGATTTTACAGTTATTTATCATTAATTTTATTTTTTACTGTAGTACTATTAGATTATAAAAATAAAGGTTTTTTCTTTATTTCGTAAATGCGGTTAAGATAAAAAGTGTGTCCTGATAATGCATAAACTAGTACGAAATTTGTCACGTGACTACACACACAAACATGATGGCGATACGAACTGTATAGTGTAGAATTGTGAATAAAACGTAATTATAGGTAATTATACACTAAATATATGAGTAAATTACCACGAGATTAGCGGAAACATTCACTGATGACGTGAGAATAATAGAATAATGACCTATGAGCCTAGAAACGAGTAATAACCTAGAAAAAACTAAGAGGTGCGAAAGTGTAATAGCGCCAAAGTGTGCTCACGGGAAGCGATTGCTGTCCTTGCGCGGCCCCTAACACCCCCCCCCCCCCCCGTCAGCTGTGCCGCTGATTTTTTTTCAAAAATTGTTCAAAAGTGAACTAGTTTGAAAGCATTCAATGTATGTACAAATCCACGCATTCAAATAAAGTTATTGTGAGGACAATTTATTATTGATCATGTGACCTCAACTTTTGACCTTTAGAGCAAAACATAATGTATTTCCTGGTCCTATTAGCATGTAAACAAAGCATTCGAATACTAAACGTCAGGAGTTGTCTCAGCTCCAGTGAACTCTGATGAACAATACAAGATTAAAATCGCATTTTTATTTTTGACAGTATGGCTTCCACGCTACAGAAACTGCTCTGCGTGCTCGGACTGGTTTCACTCGCTCACGTCGGTTACTCGGCCGCTCAGCACAGAACTTACATGCGGCTGACGGAACAGGAATTTACAGGTGTGATATTTGGTGCTATTATAAACATGGTGTTATTATAAACGTGATGTCGAACATTATTACTCCCATAGATGGTTTTCTCCCTAATTTTTAGTGTTCTTAGTACAGTCAACCTCGGATATAAGGGAAACCTCGGGACCGGAAAAAACATCCCTTATATCCGTTGTCCCTTATAGCCGAAGTTGAGTCAGACCGAGGGTGTATCTAGACCTATGCTTTTCTGCACTTTTACCCATATTTTGATGGATTATTGCTACACATTCAGTGCAAACGGTATGTAAGAAGCTCCTTCAGTGATGCGAGATGTATGTGACCGCGGAAACCGAACTGTTCGAAGGCCGAGTTTGTGAAAAATTGAGATTAGAAATTGATCAATTTCGCTTTGATCATAGGATCCCTTATATGCGAGGTAATTTACCTGGGTTTCTATATGCGAGACCTGAAGATATCGTCCCTTATAACCGACTAGCTTATATATGAAGATTTTTAGAAGGAAAAACATTACGAAAAATCAGGACCGGTGTTGGTGGTCCCTTTTAAGCGATTGTCCCTTATATCCGAGTACCTTATATACGAAGATTTTTACATAGGAAAAACATTACGAAAAATCAGGACCTGTGTTGGTGGTCTTTATAAGCGAATGTCCCTTATACCCGAGGTTGACTGTAGATTTAAGGCAGCAGCATGTATTTTAAAAAATGCTTTCAGTGGAT
The DNA here is from genome assembly GCA_030141605.1 of Tubiluchus corallicola. NCBI lineage: Eukaryota > Metazoa > Priapulida > Priapulimorpha > Priapulimorphida > Tubiluchidae > Tubiluchus > Tubiluchus corallicola. The sequence continues at coordinate 73,517 of JAQGDQ010000745.1, read as the reverse complement.
GACTGATCTTAGTTTACATGATTCTCCAAAGTGTACTGATTTTTCAGATTGTAGCTTCCTGGAAAACGGGATGATTTTTCATATGCTACCCCATTTTGAAATACAGTAAAAAACAAAGATAATTAGAGCGGTACTTAGCACACTTAGCACTGTGTTCTAAAAATGGGAGTTTCGTCATCGTGTTAAAGTTCGCTTTTTTTGAAGTTCGAGCCGCATGTACACGTGATTAATCTTAATTGTTAACGACTAATTAATCTACTAATTTAACAAAAATCGACCAACGATTTCATTTTTCCAGGTTTGCCTGCAGATGTTTTAGTACAAGGACTGCTTAGTCTGGTAGTGTTGTGTTATTCCATATCAAACATAGCAGGCAATTTTAAAGAAATCAGAGTTGGCGCCGATCTAGAAACAAAGTCGTGGGAAACGGTTGGCAACGTGCCAGCATTTTACAGATTCAACCATCGTGGAAAGGTCCAGTATTTTTTTTTCGAAAAACTTATTCTATGTCGTATTTCGTTTTTCCTCACACTAATATCGCGTTTCTAAACTCGTTTGCATTAAAAAGCTTTAGGCTTAGTTAAACTACAGTAAACCCCGCATAACTCAAGTCCAACCGGACAAAAAACATTGAGTTAGGCGATGGTGACCATTTTCCAGCATAGAAACTCTAAACCCCTCCTCCAGATGGCGAGCTAAATCCGAAAAAACTTTGAGTTAGGCGATGTTGACCATTTTCCAGCGTAGAAACTCTAAACCCCACCTCCAGACGGCGAGCTAAATCCGAAAAAACTTTGAGTTAGGCGATGTTGACCATTTTCCAGCATAGAAACTCTAAACCCCTCCTCCAGATGGCGAGCTAAATCCGAAAAAACTTTGAGTTAGGCAATGTTGACCATTTTTTAGCATAGAAACTCTAAACCCCTCCTCCAGATGGCGAGCTAAATCCAAAAAAACTTTGAGTTAGGCAATGTTGACCATTTTCCAGCATAGAAACTCTAAACTACTCCTCCAGATGGGGAGCTAAATCTGAAAAACTTTGAGTTAGGATATGTTGACCATTTTCCAGCATAGAAACTCTAAACCCCTCCTCCAGATGGCGAGCTAAATCCGAAAAAACTTTGAGTTAGGTGATGTTGACCATTTTTTAGCATAGGAACTCTAAACCCCTCCTCCAGATGGCGAGCTAAATCCGAAAAAACTTTGAGTTAGGCAATGTTGACCATTTTCCAGCATAGAAACTCTAAACCCCTCCTCCAGATGGTTAGCTAAATAAAAGGCAGAAAGTCACCCCTTCTGTACATAAACGACGAGATTTGATCACAATTACATAAAAAATAAGAAATTATGTAGTGAAACACGATTTTTCTATGTTACAAAAGGACAGATACACATCACTGTTAAACAATATGGCAGTGCAGTTACCAGTGTCTTGTGTACTGCAGTTCAGTTTGTGTGATAGCTTTGAGCTAGGCGATATTTTGAGTTAGGCGATGTTGACCATTTTCCAGCATAGAAACTCTAAACCCCTCCTCCAGATGGCAAGCTAAATAGAAAGCAGAAAGACAACCCTTCTGTACATAAACGACGAGATTTGATGACAGTTACATAAAAAATAAGAAATTATGTAGTGAAACACCATTTTTTATGTTACAAAAGGACACGTACACATCACTGTTAAACAATATGACAGTGCGGCTACCAATGTCTTACACACTGCAATTCAGTTTGTTCACAATTCACTTATTGACTTACTCTCAGTCAAGTATTCAGTTATATTCATCTACACCGAGTCCTGTGCCTGTTTCTTCAGCAACAATTCGATTTTATCTGTCATGTCTTCCATTTCGGCACTTTCGAGTGTTGCTACATAGTAGCCAACTATGACTTTCCCAGAAAGATAATCAGGACGTGTGACTTTCCTGGAGTTTTCCTGGAAGATGATACTGTTCGTGAGTTGTACGAATTTTTTTATTTTTCCATGGTATGAATTGCATTTTTTAGGGATGTTTTTTGTAGGAAAAACGAAGGACTTCATTCGTTCCGCTGAAATTCTTTGAGTTAGGAGAAAATTTGAATTATGCGATTTTGAATTATGCAGAGTTTACTGTATGTACAGGGTTGTTCAGAAAAAACATTACCTGCAAATGCTATGATAAAACAAATTTTACAAGTTAAAAGTGCCATTATAAAAGTCAAAGTTTAACAGTATAATGAGTACATTTAGTCGTAATTCTTTTCTATCTTTGCTGATGTGTAAAATTGTATTTCCATGACAAAGAAAAGGAAATTTTTGCAAAATTTAGTGTTGTAAATAATAATAATAATAATAATAATTAGAATAATCTTTATTTAAAGTCGGCTGTTGGGTCAACAATTAACATTAGCTCAAAGAGCTATTATCATCGACTGTAAATAACAACCTACAACTACGTAGCAGAGACTATTATTACCCCACTTTTACCCTAAATACCACGCCAGGCAGGGCAACAGCAGGTACCATTTTTAAAGTCTTTGGTATGACACGGCCGCTGGTTCGAACCCACGACCTCCCACATAGAAAGCAGACGCATTACCACTAGACTAAACCGTCTGGTCTCATGAAAATGAAGCCCAGCTTTTGATTTTTACAGTCAAGCCTAATTTTAAAGGAAAATACCACCGAAACTTCATGTTTGAGAGAAGAGATTAAATCTTCTTGAGAAGAAATAACAGTTAATGGTTTTTAACGTCACTCATAATAATGTTTTTGTAGATACAATTCTTATCTGAACTTGTCTTTGTCATTTTCAGGCTTTATTTGCCAAACAAAGACAGTTTGTAGAGCTGCAGACGTTGAGTCCAGAGGACCAGTTTGCGTCGGAGACTTGGGCCGCGTCCGCTAGAGATGACACCGAGAGCGAAACCCCCGACGATGAAGAAGAAGAAGAAGACAGCCAATGACGACAGTGTTTCAATCTATCTTGTTAAAACGTTCAGTTCGTTCAATTCAAATGTTGACAAGAAGAGGAAATATGTGCTTGCATAGCAAAATCATCAGTAAAGTCAGCAATCAAGCTTTTCTAGTTATTCTCATATCCTGAATCTTCACTTCATGAGGATCATTTCATACCAAGTTCATTGCTCTATGTTGTTTCTATGCTGAGATAATCCACGTTGAAGTTGAGGTGCAGGCTACCCACTGAAAAACATAACCTTGAGAAAATTGATGTTAAAGTCAGCCATTGTTTTTTGTCACATGTCCTGAATCTCCATTTCATGAGGATCATGTTGATACCAAGTTCATTGCTCTGTGTTATTTCTAAGCTGAGATAATCCACGTTGAAGTTGAGGTGCAGGCTGCACACTGATAAACATAACCTTGAGAAAAACACTGTTAAAGTCAGCCATTATTTTTGTTGCGTTTCTACAAAACACTTAGCAACTGCATATATGTTGATCAATATGGACTTTGCAAGAACACATTGGAGTTTTGTTTAAATCCAGTAGATGGCTCTTCTTGACGGATATCTGGGCTTGGCAGCAGGAAAACCCGAAGCAAAATGACTGCTTCCACGAGTTGCTATTGGAGTTTGAAAATAAGTTTTTCACAACTGCAGTCCTAGTTTTTAGACAGAGAAACGGATACGGGGTTATAAAATTAGATTTTCAGTATTTTTTTGAACATTTTCTTCATAATTTGATGCTAGAATATAAAAGTCCAATATATTTACTGTTTGTTTTTGTAAAAAACAAATATTTGAGCAAATTTTTGGTGCACTCTACTTTGAAGCATCATAACTCTGCCGACGTTTGGACGGTTTTGGTTTGCAAGCACACAATTATTATACCAAGCTTTATTATAGCTGGCCTCAGCAGACAACAATGTATAGCAAAGTATTGTGTATATTTAGTATAGTGTGAACAGACATTGTTTTGATGAAGAAAACGTTTAGTGAACAACATCCGCACCTACTATCCGACTAGTACGCAGAATGCTTAACTATTAAGTACAGTCAACCTCGGGGTATAAGGTACTTGCTTGTAAGAGACATTCACTTACAAGGGACCACCAATACTGGTCCCGAAGTTTCAGAATGTTTTTCCTATGTAAAAATCTTCATATGTAAGGTACTCGGATATAAGTGACTTTCGCTTATAAGGAACACTACGATCAAAGCGGAATTGATCGATTCGTAACCTCAATTTTTCGCAAACTTGGTCTTCGAACAACTCAATTTCCACGGTCACGTACATCTCACATCACTGAAGGAGCTTCCTACATACCGTTTGCACTGAATGTGTAGCAATAATCCATGAAAAATGTAGATAAAAGTACAGAATAGTACAGGTCTAGATACACCCTTGGTCTGAATCAACTTCGACTATAAGGGATGGTTTTTTCCGGTCCGAAGGTGTCCCCCGAGGTTGACTGTACAAGAGATTAAAGTTTTGTACAAGTGTCAAGCATGTACTGTGAAACGGCTCTTTTCACATGCCTGTTAGCGAAGCATTAGTTGAACGGTTTTCAGGCAAGAGATCAATCTAACCCAAGAATCACTTCTGCGAGGCGGCCGGTATGGATCGGAATTCTCTCTGGTTTGATTCGTGTAGCCAAAATGTCCACTAATATAAAAAATCAAACAACGCAAAATATGCTGTTAAATGAGAATCGTAATTAATAAATCTATTTTTTGTATTTGAATTACTTATTGTTATTCTTGTTCAACATCGTATTTACATACAAGCTACATACACAATGTGATCTGTAATGAGACTAAGCATTTCTAGTGCAATAGTATCTAGGACGTCATCACTATTTCCAGCTGAGATACAGCAGGGACCATTTAGGAGGTCATCACTATTTCCAGCTGAGATACAGCAGGGACCATCTAGGATGTCATCACTATTTCCAGCTGAGATACAGCAGGGACCACCTAGGATGTCATCACTATTTCCAGCTGAGATACAGCAGGGACCACCTAGGATGTCATCACTATTTCCAGCTGAGATACAGCAGGGACCATCTCCTCATCTTCGTGTTTCAACTCGTGCTTTTTCATCTGCTCTTTCCGAAAGAACAACTCGTTGCAGACGCCGCACGCGTAACGCTTCTCCTGGAGGTGTTTGCACCTCACGTGACGGCGTAGCGAGCTCATGTCGCGCACTTTCAAGTCGCAGTACGTGCACTGATAAGGTTTTAAGCCACTGTGAGCTATAAGATGGCGTCGCAGTGCACTTCTATTGGCGTAAGCGTTCTCGCATTGGTCGCAAGCGTACGGCTTGAGTCCGGTGTGCGTCTGCACGTGTCTGTTGAGATCCGGTTCGCGCACGAACGCTTTCCCGCACACGCCGCACATGAACGAGCGGACGCTGCTGTGTTTGAAAGCGCGGTGAGTCTTCAAGTTTCCTATGCTTTGACACACTTTGCCGCAGTCTTCGCACGTGTACGTGCTGGACCCGTGGACCTTCCGCTGATGAAGCAGCACGGTTTTCTCATCAACGTACATCTTCTTGCAAATATCGCACGGCACCGTTTTCGTTTCTACGTGCGTCTTTTCGTGACGCTGTAACTGAGACCTCAAGACGAAGCCCTTTCCGCACGTCTGACAGAAGAAGCGCTTTATTCCCGCATGACGCATCAGGTGTACGCGCATGTCCTTGCGATTGCGGCAATTACGCCCGCACTGATTACACTTGTACGGCGTGAGGCCGTGCTTCGTGCGACAGTGACGTCGTGTTTGGGCCTCGGACGGAAACGAGGCGCCGCACACTTCGCAGCTGAAAAGGTTCTTTCCCGCGTGCTGACACAAATGCATGTCATATTCGCACTTGTTTTTCAACGCCAGCTCGCAGATTTCGCACCGCCACTTGACTTTGATTCTATTTTTCGTAAACGCACCCGAATGCGCCTGTGGCGAACTGCGATTCAATCGGTCGCCCAAAATTTCACCAATATCTATTTTCTGTTGATTCCGGGTTCCGTCTCGACTAGGTTCACAATTCACACCTGCAATTTTGACTTCAACGGCACAATTTTTCGTTACTAAGCCAGTCAGATTTTTATCCGCGCTCTTATTAATGAGTATTTCTTCTTCATTGACTTCATTACTATTGCACAAAGAAGTATTGTCAGCACCGGTAACGTTATTTCCGTTTGCAGGATCGGATTGTGCATTTTCCTCAGGCAACTGACACACTACTCCGTTGCTCGTCGCTTTCCCGGTTCCCACTTTCCTGTTTCCCGTTAACTCGGTAACCGGCAAAGCGTAACCCAAGTACTTGAATCCTTTGGGCAAAACGAACGAAACTGGTTTAGAAGCCACCTTGCTAGTGACCACTGGGTCTGACTGTGTCTGACTGACTGTGACCACTGGGTCACTGGCGTTAGACGATGCTGCCGCGTCGGTCTTGGCCTTTGCAGATGTCGACGTATTAGCGTCACTCGTTGAGACAGTTGTCGCTGCTTTCAGTACAAGCGGTAAGAGCAATGGCTGTAGCTTTGTCTTAGACGGTTGCATAATGGCACCAGATGTGGCTACTGAAGAGGTTAAATCCGTTGTTGTATCGCTAGACACAGTCAAACAACTAGAAGCAACTCCTGGCTCATCGCCGTTCCTTGCAGTTGCCGCGACGTTGGTTATTTCTTCTTCTTCATTCTCATCTTCGTTTGTCGCTCGTGCAAGAAAATGATTACCATGTTCACTATTTAACTGTTCATCCTGTGTGTTGAACACGCGTTCCCCGGTTGGTTGTTCTACTTCCAAGCCTAATGTCTGTTTACTGATTGGCTGTTCGACACCTGAGCTCAACACGTATTCACTTTTTAAGGACTTTGCGTTCGGCTCCACTTTAACTTCTGTCAGCTTCACGTTCAGATCGGGACCCTCAGCCCCACTATCAGGACTGGCACTGCCCTGCTTTGAGTAATGCTGACTCCTGACGGGTCGTTTATTGCGAAATCCACGTGTATTAGCAGACGGCCCGACAGCAGCGGCACCTCCAAGAAAGGCACTTTTGTCGCCCGTCTCTTTTCTAACAAGGAAAATGCGGCTCTGCAAACCCGGAGAAGCAATTCTCCGGCTTTGCTTTTCGTCCGAGGAAACAGTTGCGTCGGTTTTTTCTTTTCCAAGAATCAATAACTGCTTTGTCATTGGCAAGACATACGTAGGTAGTTCACTGTTGGACAACAATTGAGTTGGTGCATTGCCTGAAGTATCTTCAGCAGTTTTAACAAGTTCTACGTGAGTTGCAGGTGCAGAACACATTTTATTACCACTCCTAACAGGTATGGTGTGTCTGTACCTATTCGCAACACGTTTCTTTCTTCCCATTTCGTGGGCTTTCTTCAGCAAACCGACGTTCACTTGTTCGCGCGAAATCGGATAACCGCATCGCGCCGAAATGTCGCCCAGCGTCAGCAAGCTCTCGCCGAGCGAATCGTCTTTGCCCACGTATTCGTGGTCCACATTTTCCTGGCTTAGTTTCTCCACACTCTGCAGGCCGAAATCTTCCTCCGACGGATCGAGCAGCACGCTGTGTTGCAGCTTGAAACGTTGATATCGCACGCTCGACGGGATTGGAGGCTGGTTCACTAGTTTGTTCCTTGGCAGCTCGTTAAATGGAAGCAAGGCCACTTCGCAGTGAAACTAAAAAAAACAGCAAAAAGGTTCTGTAATCGTATGCAACTATTATGCACAAATGCCTTAAAGGAAAAATCAACCGTTAAACCACATTCATTGTATTTTAATGTTTACTTAGAAATGTTGAAATGACCACATAACCAACATAGCTAAACATTTTATAATATTTCAAGGACCAAAAGTCTGGAATGAGATTTGTCAATCCGCAAAAAATAGCAGATCTATTACTAGATTTAAAAAAATGCTAAAAAATCAAATTTTAAGTAAGTATCAGTGAGTAATCAAAATTTCTATCAGTATCCATCCTCACAGTAGTTGCAAAACAGTGGTGTTAGCTTAATCAAGTTATTTTAATTTTACAAACCATTAACAAATAATAGTCTTTCTATCTTTTATATCATCTCATATATGAGCTTCATTCATTACATCATTCCATTTTAAGCACTAATGTTTTTTTATCACGATTCACTTTAAATTTTCAGATTATCTCCATTGGTTTTTTTTCTATCACTGTGTGGGACAATCTAACAAGCCCTGCTTTTTGATTGCCCGCAACACATTTACCTTCGTGTATAAGTGAACAGTGTTTGAGGCTTTTCCTGTGCAGTATTTCTTATTTGTATTATGTTCATTGTAGGCCCTTTCACTAGATATTGTACATGAAACTATTGTAAATGTGTAATGTGAAATAAATGACTTATGACTTATCATATACACACAGAAATGCCTCGCTTAACGGCACCCCCTTTAGCAACGGTTCTTTTTAACGACGCTGAATATTTGACACCCTTTTCTCACACAACGACAAGCCTGAAAATGGCGTGTTTTTCTTAATTTTATCTAATTAAGTCGCTTATAAATGTCTAAACAAACAGCATGATTGCAGATTCTTCTGAATAGAATATTCTCCGTGAAATTTCTGTTAAAAGAGGAATTGACCTTAATTTGTCCTTGGCTGATTAGTTGTTTCTTCTTGGAATAACACAAAACACTGCATAGCTTGGGTTATAACAAGCAGGCAATCAATAAAATAGTGTGTACGATCAGGCAAGTGTACACCAGACTAATCTACTCAATACGCTAAGTGGGAGTGCCTGAAATGGGCGTGTTTTTCTTAATTTTATCCAATTAAATCGCTTATAAATTCTTAAACAAATAGAATGATTGGATAGCCAAGGTTCTATTGAATTGAACAGTACCTAATTTGTAATCGTTTACTTATGTCTGTGCTCATACAGTAGCAGAAAAGTCATAGGTCTTATAAGATCTATTTTGAATGATGCGGAAGGAGTTAACTAGCTGGGCCGGAGGTTATTTTATCAGTCAGCAAAATACCGAAAGGGAAAAAAATAGCATTAATAATCTCTCATTTTGGATTGGCTGTAGGTGATAATGCCAACTTCGGCTGCAAAAGAAGTTTCCTCAAACACCCGGCTGTTTCTTTCGTTCAACGCGAGCGTGCTCAAGCTTGAAATAATCGCGGCTTGAAATTGATTTTACTAATTACATGTGATCAGAATTTTATTGATATTTGCTGATAATATCGCATTTAGCTAAACTATATAAAAAAGGATTGAAAGTATTAAACACTTGATGAACTCACACACTAGAAATTTTTTGACGGCTTTATAGCATAAGTGGTACAGAACAACAACAATGACAGCAACAGCAGCAACAACAACATCAACAGCAGCAATAACAACAACAACAGCAGCAACAACAACAACAAAAGCAGCAGCAACAACAACAACATCAACAGCAGCAACAACAACAACAAAGCAGCAGCAGCAACAACAACGTCAACAGCAGCAATAACAACAACAACAAGAAGGACATGAGTAGCAACAACAACAACAAAAGCAGCAGCAACAACAACAACAAAAGCAGCAGCAACAATAACAACAAAGCAGCAGCAGCAACAACGTCAACAGCAGCAATAACAACAACAACAAGGACATGAGTAGCAACAACAACAACAGCAGCAACAACGACAATAACAACAACAAAACAGCAGCAGCAACAACAACATCAACAGTAACAACAACAACAAGAAGGACATGAGTAGCAACAACAACATCAACAGCAGCAAAAACAACAACAACAACAAAACAGCAGCAACAACAACAACAACAAAACAGCAGCAACAACAACAACAACATCAAAAACAATTTTCTTACCAAACGAACATGGTTAAGGAACTCAGTCTCGCTGGCAAACTTTTCCGAGCAACCTGTACAGGTGTAGCAGAATCCCCACTGAAGATCGGAAGAAACGGTGTTCCCATCCTTTTCAATCAACTGTCAATGATAAAATAAAAACATTCGATTTGAACGTGACTCATTCCGTTTTTACAAGCAAGACGTAAAAAACACATAAAAACCACCTCAAATGGTTGAGCTTGTGGCGTCATCTGTTGACAAGAAGAAGAAATATGTGCTTGCATAGCAAAATTGTCAGTAAGTCAGCAATTAAGCTTTTCTAGTTATTCTCATATCCTGAATCTCCTATTCATTAAGATTATTTTGATGCCAAGTTCATCGCTCTATGTTATTTCTAAGCTGAGATGATCCACGTTGAAGTTGAGGTGCAGGCTGTGCACTGAAAAACATAGCCTTCAGAAAATCTCTGTTAAAGTCAGCCATTGTTTTTTGTCGCGTTTCTAGAAAACACTTAGCAACCGCACAAATGTTGGTTGCTACAGACTTTACAAGAACACGTTGAGGTTATGTTTAAATCCAATAGATGGCTCTTCCTGACAACGATGTGGGCTTGACGACAGAAAGAACCCGAAGCAAAGTAACGGCTTCCACGAGATACTATCGGAGTTTGAAAATACAAGTTTTTTACAATTCCAATCCTATTTTCTAGCGAGAAAAGTGATAAAATTGGATTTTTAGTATTTTTCATACATTTTCTTGATAATTTGATGCTAGAATGCAAAAGTCCAATATATTTAGCATTTCTTCTTATAAAAAAAATTTTTACAGTTTTGCATTCTACTTTGAAGCATCATAATGTAGTTTTAACTATGAATACTTACAGGTTTTGGTTTGCACACATAAAAATGTAAGTGTGTCAATATTTTACGAACACACGGTACAAGTTTGGACTTCGAAAAACAGATTAAACTTGTGTGTATCATCCGACTGCTTGAACTTGCAAAATATCAAAATTAAAATTATAAAAGACAGGATTCAACAATATATATATATATATATATATATATATATAAGAAATTATATATTATTAAGGAATTATATATGAATGATAAAATTCCTTATAAAGTATACATTAGTAATATAATAAATGGCAAAACATTTATATAAAGACAAACCAATTTCTATAACTTTCAAAAATAATTTCAGCAGATGGCAGCACAAGCATTTATAAAAACTTAAACAATGCATTTATTGTACAAAGCACATGCCAGAATCATTTGTTAAGAAAGAATGAGCATTACAAATGGTTGCCGTTTTAACTCACTCACCACGAATGATTCTTCGGTTAATTCGGGTACGGCAGCAGGCTTGAGTACGGTAGACTGCTCAACTCCGAACTGTTCCACATCTTGGTGAACCGAATCTTGTATGAACGCAGCGTATTCTTGCGAACATTTGCCAAGGTCTTGACCAGTAAACTGTAACACGATTAAATATTCGTACATTAATATTTTTTAACCGTCATTTTCTACTAATGTTCTTGTAGTAAAACTTGTCAGCTTGTGTAGTTATAGTCAATTCTAACTGTAAATGTTACTAATGTCTAATGTAATCTTGTAGTAAAACTTGTTAGCTTGTGTAGTTATAGTCAATTCTCACTGTAAATGTTACTAATGTATAATGTAATCTTGTAGTAAAACTTGTCAGCTTGTGTAGTTATAGTCAATTCTTACTGTAAATGTTACTAATGTCTAATGTAATCTTGTAGTAAAACTTGTCAGCTTGTGTAGTCATAGTCAATTCTTACTGTAAATGTTACTAATGTATAATGTAATCTTGTAGTAAAACTTGTTAGCTTGTGTAGTTATAGTCAATTCTTACTGTAAATGTTACTAATGTATAATGTAATCTTGTAGTAAAACTTGTTAGCTTGTGTATTTATAGTCAATTCTTACTGTAAATGTTACTAATGTATAATGTAATCTTGTAGTAAAACTTGTCAGCTTGTGTAGTTATAGTCAATTCTTACTGTAAATGTTCTTGTAAATAGTGTATAAAGTCTGTTGTGGTGAGGATCCTAGATCATGTTGTTCAAACTGTCTGATCCAATCCTAAATAAATTATGTCTAAACTAAACTGCAACACGTATTAACATAATCATGTTTTGTAATGCATAACGCGTCCTAGCAGAACAAAAGCCTACACGAATGTGGGACAAAGGAAGACAGGATGATTTTTCATATTCTTTTGAAGTACGGTAAAAACTATTCATTTTAACAGCAATAATGCCGCAAAAGCGTTTCTAATAATTAAATAAGAGATTAAAATCTGAATTAATGGTGTGAGAGCCAACCTATTAATGACATCACAAACCAACATAATGTCCAACAGCAAAAACATTCTGCGAGCGTGTTGCACGTGTTTGCAAAAGCGAAAATTGAAGTACATTGCTACAGTGAGATATTGCTACACTGAGATGTGTTGTACTAAAACTAGGCAAGTTTTAAGATGAAAATTCAAATTTCAAATTTACCGCTGTGCTCACACATGAGCTGTCAAACGTGTCCAGTACGTTACAAACAAACACCTCAGAATTGAGAGGTGCAGCACCTGTTTTTTGTGCAACACATCTCCAAAATGCAGGTGCTAGTGGCGAAATGCATGTAACAGCGAAGAACTAGTGGTGCAAATGCGAAATTGCTTGTGTGGTAATAATTCTTTCATGCAAGTCATTTTTGAAAAAATAGTTTGATTCCTTTCAATATTTTAAAGATTAGATTGTTTTGACCTACAGTTTAAGATCGGGTCCGATTTTGCTTTAACATTTGACTGTCCGACTGTCATGCCTTTGTCTTAGGCGCGCTTTCCATGTGCGTGTTTAAACTGGAAAGTTTCAGCACGCGGGATAATATAATTATTTCCAAGTGTGTAGAATCGCAAAATTAGAATGTCATCAGGTCACGAGAATTAGAATGTCACGAGGCAGCATAACTCCAGCTTTTCTGCTGACATGTGGAAATATTCGCGCAGAAAGGTCTCTTATGTCCGAGGTTGGCTGTAATTATCAGAAACTATTAATTGACAATTGCTGTATTGATTTATAGTGTAAGTAAGTCAACGTCGTATATATTAATTCTACTGGTATGGGCATAATATATATATATATATCTTATACGTCTGAGATCTGGAGAACGGGAATGGGCCGAGGGTGGTGCTGGCCATGGATAGATAGCCCGTTCAGCGGAGGGTGTAGTAGGCATATTTAGAATTCGCGTAACGGGCGTTTTCCCGGACCCAACTCGCGATTTTTTCGAAATTTTGACCAAACAGCATGCAGAAAAAATTCTGGCAACGCCTGGTGGGACTTTCGAAAGGAGATATACGGCTCTTTAGAAAGAGGAAGAACGGGGCTACATGATGATGTGGACTGCACTTTAGGGCAGGTCCACCAAAAGGAGTACCGACGAGTTAATTAGATTTTCCATTTTCGGCAATTTTCGCTTGGAAAACTGCTGACACAATGCCATTGTTCTGACGTCATCCATTATACTCTGTCTGTAACCTTATAACTTTAATTCAGTAAAAGCTGCTGGCTTTGCGTTAGGAAAATAAACGAACACTAGGTGGGATGTTCGCGTTTTATTTATTATGAGTGTATTTATACGCACAATTCTTTGCGGGGCCTTTGCTAGTACAATAATATTACAAAGTGCAAAAGTAATTATTGATTAGTGGCGAAAGGGTGGCGAAAGAACTATAAGTTATCGAGGTCAGCAACCCTCTCAGAATTGTTACTAATGTAATTAATTAATGCGCATGTACCATGTAATAAAAAATTTTCAGATTTTGAATTTCAGACGAATGAAAGATGAATTATTATACGAATGTGTTAGTTTATAATAAGATAATGTTCAATAATGGGAATGAAGTATCATGTTTGTTTGTTAACTATGATTAGTACTGTATTGTAATATGGACTTTGTCCTAAAATCAATCAATCAAGGTAATCAATCAATTCAATGAATTTATGTCTCTTCAACTGCAGAGACAACGTCTCATTGTTGTGGAAGTATTCAAGATTCTGTCCAAAAACTGCCCGTCCTATCTCTATGGACTGATAGAGGAACGAAAGCAAAACCGCTACTTCCTCAGAAAAATGAACACTGCAGAACACCCTACATGTGATGGTGTTACACGTGGCAAGAAAAGTTTCTCCTATTATGGAGCCACACTGAATTACCAAACTGTCTCCAAATGGCCGAAAATCTTGGGGAATTTAAACGTCTAATTAACTCATGGACTGGTGTATCATGTAAATGTTAAGTTAAGTCGTAATTAAATGCTGAAATGTTGGCAGGAAAAATTTTTATTGACCTAGATAGCTTTTTGTGTATTTTAGAAAATGTTACTGCCTAAAATTTTACTGTCTCAAATTTTTACTGTCTTTATGTAGTTATAAATTTTTCTTGTACCAATACCTCTGGTGGCATCCAAAGATTTTAAGAAGTACATATTATTACCATGTTATCGCTCATATACATTGTTTGATATCGGTTTACGAGCTTTAAGCTCATGTTTTACAAATATGTACTGTTTATATCATACTGATGAAAATAAATATTATCTTATCTTATCTTATCTTATCTTATATTATCTTATCTTTGTTCATACTGACAAATAAGAAAAGCTATCATTACCTGTATCCCATGTGTAGCTTCAGACGTTTGTACGATGACATTACAAGACCTTTCATTCTGATTTCCTTCCAAAGTTTGAACGATGCCTTCAGTTTTTATCATGGTCAAGCCAGTATTCGCATGTCTGAAAAATGAAAAAACGGAAAAGTGAAAACTTCTGAACTCGCAGGGCCGGCACTACGTAGGTTGACACCCTAGGCAAGATTGTTTTTAGTGCCCACTCCCCAACGGTCAGCCCTTTCCCACAGTCCCCATCTGCAAAATTTAATTTTTTGGTACATATAATGGTAAAGTAAGTTCTCGCTTAACGACGCTAATGCGTTCCGGCAAAACGCGACGCTAAGCGAAATGATGTTAAACGAAACCAAAAGTTCCATAGGAAGTAATGTGAACGAATTGAGATAGGTTGCAGAACCAAAAATCAATGGATCTATGCTGCTTAAACCATATAAATTAAACATTTTATGAGTTTTATTCATATTTCTACTGATTAACATCAACAACAACAGCAGCAGCAACAATGGCAATAGCAACAGCAAAGACAAGAGTCGCAACAACAACAACAACAACAACAATAAAACAGCAGCAGCAGCAGCAACATCAACAGCAGCAATAACAACAACAAAGGAAAGAAATGAGTAGCAACAACAATAACAAAAGCAGCAGCAACAACAACAACATCAACAGCAGCAAAAACAACAATGACAACAACAACAAAAGCAGCAGCAACAACAACAACATCAACAGCAGCAATAACAACAACAACAGCAGCAGCAACAACAACGACAATAACAACAACAAGAGCAGCAACTACAAAGACAAGAGTAACAGCAACAACAACAAAACAGCAGCAGCAACAACAACAAAACTTTCTGTTTGCTTGAAACCACCTATCTTTCTTACCAGTGCCTACCTAGACTTGCTAGCAATTTCTCCTCCCCCGTTTAAACACTGCATGTTAAATACTGAGTAGTGAAAGCCAAGCTCTGCATGGAGTGACCTTGAGACAATTTCATGTTGAACTAATCTAGTTGTTACAGCAACGGGTTAGAGACAAAATTCCCGGCAAAAAGTTTAAACTCAGGCGTGACCAACGGCAAGAATTTAGTATGTAATCAAGCGGGAAGCAAAAACATTATAATAATTGCACTATTTAGCCAACTAAAATTTTTGTCTAATATGACTCCCAAAAATTTGTTTTGGTAAACATCTTGTATTGGAGTATTATCAATAATAATTACTACGTTCAACGTGGTTGTATGCTGCTTGTCACAAGAATCACCAACATCAAAGTCTCATTCCGCAAGTTGTAGACTTGAGGAATTACCATTGATGAGAACAAACCCACCCAGTTCTATCTACAGCTAAGAGCGTAAATTCTTCTAGTCCTAAAACCACATAAATATAAAGTAAATGCAAAAGGCAGAAACGTACACAAATTATTTGTAGCCTCCGATCAATCAATCACTAATCATCTGACAAAAATTATGCTGCTCTCTGTCGTCGCACTAGGGAACTAAATTTTGCAACTGATGTAAACTGCTCTCTTGTTCGTGACTAGAAAAAATAATTATTGTGGTTGTGCTTGTTTCTGTAAAGTAAATTGCTAGTTTATTAAGAAAGTAAAAATACTTTTAGCGGCTTGAGCCTAGCTTATTATTTATTGTTCATTAAAATAGTGAAATTTTTAATTTCTTATGGTGAGTCTTCGATTAATATTTTTGGACTACAAAGTGCCAAACTGTATAAAACCAAAGTTAACCTACCGTATCTGTATTAATACTAGCAAAGCAATAATCTTACCCCTTTCGTTACCGGCACACTGTTACTGGTATTATAAAGAGACACGAAAATATTGGGAAAAATTACGCGTCTGATTTTCACTTGCAAACAAATAGTAGAAAGAATCCTCTACTATTTATGTGCAGACGTGTATAGCTGTTTTGTTCAGTGCCACAACGTCAGGGAAAAATCCTGGAAAATCCATGAAAATACAGACTGCCCTGGAAAGTCGTGGAAAAGTCAAGGAAACAAATAATTTGGTAAAAAGTCAGGGAAAATGGGGTGGAAAGTAAGGCAAATTGGAAAGGGTTGCAAAAATAATCACAGTGAACCGATATTTTTCCAAACGTATTTTTCAGCGATTCATGTTAAAATAAAATTTTGCTATGGCAGGCTCCCAGTTCCACTGATTGATCATCTCTGTGAAGTTTTTATCAGTGATTATTAATGTATTTTAATGGCAAATAAAGATTATTATATAGATATTACTCATTCTGATCTTAAGTTACTAACAAAACTTATTTTGTTCTAATGTACGTTATAGCTGATGAAAATGTAATGTTAATTGTCAATTGTTTCACTTATCTGGAGGAGGACTCGAAAGCTCAATGCTCGTTCCTCCTCCTCACAGTAACACGCATACCGTATTTTCCCGTGTATAAGAGACCCTTTTTTGCTCAGAATTTTCACTTTAAAAATAGGGGGTCTCTTATACATGGGAGTAAGTCTTTTCAATAAGATGCATAAATTGTGACACTAATGATTTTAAAGAAATAAGTGCTCTACAACTGTTTTGCGTGTCGCGTTCGACTATGAAGCGGTTGTAAGCAATACAAGCATCATGACACAGGCATTATCTCCGCGTTTTCTCTTTTCCTGTTACAGGTTTATAGGTACGCACTTTAATATATACCAGTACTCTTTTTCTACAACACGTTAACTGGTTTTATTTTGTTTTCAGTACCGCACTGAGTTGAAAAAAGTTGTACTCTACCCTCTAAAAATGTCCGTCTGAAAAAACTTTTTTCCAGAATTTTTGCCTAAAAATTGAAGGGGTCTCTTATACACAAGGGTCTCTTATACACGGGAAAATACGGTAGTTTATTTACTTTTTTTGCAATGTAATATCAACTTGCATGTGTGTTTGTGTTGCTGTGGAATAAATTCATAATTGTAAAAACAGCTATTTTTTTCAAGTTTTTGCGTACTCATTTTGTTAGATTTTCCGAGAATGGGCTGCTAAATGTGATTATAATTGCACTTTCAAAGTGTTTATTATCTGTTTATTTTCAGGACCTGTAGGGCCGCAAATGCCCTCCTGAAAATCTGTGAACAATGCAACTCCATGAGCTCAGAACTCGGAGTTTTCCCTTGGAGTACATTTACATCAGTTTAATCTTGGTTAGTGTATACATGCATAGATATAATTTGAATTCCTATTTTTTTGCTCGCTTATGTTCAAGATATAAAGCACCTCACTAAACATTTCACTATTACGTACTACCTTTCCTATGCAGGGCTTGCGTCGACAGTAACGCTGTATAAAACGTGTAAATTTAAACTCCCGCGATGAGCATTATGTGCAGCCATTTTAATGGCAGGTCGTTTGAAACAAGTTTTGATAACATTGAGTAAAGTTTGAAAAAATAATCAAAGCATTCGTAGCATACATGTTGCTAATTAAGTAAAATTTAAATTACTGTATCTTGCCAATAATTTTTTGGTTAGTGAGGAGCGCACCCTGGAGGGTGAGTCAGCGACATTTCATCAATTGGCAAGAACATTATAAATTATTATTTCTAGTTACATACGTCTTTCCAGCAGTAAAGCGAAATGTTAGCTAATATAGATTTGCAAGTTTTTTGGGACATTTGGGAAAGTTTAAAATTTCCTTTTCTTCCCCTGATTCACGTCATGTAATGGCGCGGTTGGAACAGTATTGCCGGAGATTTAAAATGAAAAGTAACAAAAATTCCTTTTAACGTGAGTACGATATACGCATGAAACTGCTGTAACGTAATATAATTTTTTAAGGTGATTTTTTTTGAAACCTACTTCAGGTACCTCTTTTGTTGTCCTTTAAACTTTTGCTTAGTTAGTGACATGTGTGCTACAAATGCACTGATTATTTTTTCAAACTTTACTCAATGTTCTATAAACCTGTTTCAAATGACTTACGGTAAAAAATAGCTGTGGCTAATTGTTATTCCAGGGAGTTTCAATTTACATGTTCCGCCTTTTTTATATGTGCTCGGTTCAATTTTCTGGAGTTAAAGGAAGATGGGATGATTTTTCATGCACTACCCCATTTTCAAGTCTGATAAAACATATACATTTTAACACAATTACCGTATTTATTCGAGTATAACGCGCGCACGTGTATAACACACACCCCTAATTTTCGATTAAAAATCGGTATAAAATTTTGTTTCACTTTTTCTTGGCTCAGACCAAGCATTGTAAGTGACTTTGCAGTGTGGGCGAGGCAAGGAAATAATCAACTACCGTACATCATAGCGGATAATAAGAATTCTTGGAAATGGCACCGTCTGACAAAGTCTGCTGATGACGCAAATATTATTGATTATTTCCATAGCATGTTTCCTTTCAATATTTTAAAGAGTAGGTTGTTTTGACATAGAAGTAATAGAAGTAATTTATTGTCCTTTTTTACTTTTAGGGTCTGTGATTAGCAAAGTGCATTACTATGAGTAGATAAAGAAATCATCCGCTTTAGAGTGTCTCTCAATTTAGACGCCATGTTCCACACCAAATGCGGTATACTCGTCTCTCTGAGCAACAACAATAAGACCGCATATCGCAACCACCCCACGCAAGAGTTCAACAACGGGGTGGTCATGAGCAGAGACGTGCTGCAGGACAATCAGCTGTTCGAGGTGAGAGTGGACAAAAAGATCAATTCGTGGAGCGGCTCCATCGAGATTGGCGTCACGACGTGCGATCCAAACAACCTTCAGTTTCCGGCTAGCGCCACGGACTTTCGCGAAGGCACCTGGGTGCTTTCCGGCAACTGCATACTCATGAACGGGCGGTCGATCGTCGACGAATACGGCTTCGATTTGGACCGGCTTTGCGAGGGCGACAAAGTCGGTGTCATGCGCACGACCAGAGGAGCGCTGCATTTCTTCGTGAACGGAACCGATTACGGAGAAGCCACGAGAGGCATTCCAGAAAAAGTATTTGTCATCGTCGACATGTATGGAAAGTGCGTGCAAGTGACAATTACAGAGAGCGTAGAAACAAGAATCATAGCAAACGAGGCAATTAACGAAAGTTTAGTTGCCATGAATAATGGGCATACAAAGGAAAATAATTGTAATGATGACAGCGACGAAGAAGACAGGTTGCAATTTCATGAAAGGTGCGGCTCGTTAATTAGGCTATCCAGCGGGAATAGAACGGCCGAACGACGGCGACCTCTCGACGAATTTAACAACGGTGTCATCATGTCTAACAGACCTCTCCACGACAACGAAATGTTCGAAATAACATTGGACAGGCTAGTAGATAAGTGGTCCGGGTCCATAGAAGTCGGGATAACCACCCACAATCCGAACACGATGGAGTTCCCCGCCACCATGACGAACATGAGATCGGGAACGATTATGATGAGCGGCTGCGGAATCCTGACGAACGGCAAAGGAACGCGGAGGGAATACGGAGACTATAATCTCGACGAGCTGATGGAGGGAGACAGGATCGGAATGATACGCAAGACAAACGGTAATCTTCACTATTACATCAACGGTGTCGACCAGGGCATAGCTGCCAGCCGAGTTCCGAGCGTGGTCTTTGCGGTTGTCGACCTTTACGGCATGGCCGTGAAGGTCACGCTAACTGCGCAGGAAAGTGACCGCCGCACCAGCCTACAGCAGAGCCTGGGAGCCATCTTTGAGAACAGGGCGCACACGCTGTTTCAGCAGCTGACGCAAATGTACACGCAGATGAGCGACTGCACGTCCAACCTGCCGTCTTTCGCCGCTCTAGATTCGGAAGCGGACGCCTTGCTTTTTCATCCTCACTGCGGTTCTCATGCTCGGGTCGTAGAGGGCGGTAGAGCTGCCATACGTCCCAATGCCACCGTGGACTTTAACAACGCGGTCGTGTTAACTAACAGGCCACTGCGTGTCAACGAAATGTTTGAAATTGCCGTCGATCAGATCATAGATAAATGGGCCGGTTCCATCGAAATTGGTGTAACGACTCAT
Organism: Tubiluchus corallicola; assembly: GCA_030141605.1. Taxonomy (NCBI): domain Eukaryota; kingdom Metazoa; phylum Priapulida; class Priapulimorpha; order Priapulimorphida; family Tubiluchidae; genus Tubiluchus; species Tubiluchus corallicola. The sequence continues at coordinate 53,028 of JAQGDQ010000745.1, read as the reverse complement.
TTGCCGCTAGATCTGGACTTCCCCGCCACCATGACGAACATTCGCAGCGGAACGTGGATGATGACCGGCAACGGCGTCATGCACAACGGTACGACCGTGCTGGAAGAATACGGCCAAAATCTCGATCGTCTAAAATGTGGCGACACCGTCGGCGTGTTGAGAAAGAACAACGGAAACGTGCATTTTTACGTAAATTCCGTCGATCAGGGATGCGCTGCCACAGACGTGCCGGAGAATGTCTACGGAGTGATAGACTTATATGGCCAGGCAGCAAAAGCTCATATTGTTGATCATTCGGCAACATCCCTGATACCCGTGTCAACAATAGAAGACGTAGATCAAACTGCTGATGCTAATGACGAAGCGGTCGCAGAGGAAGAGGAAGAGCCACTGCAGTTCCACCATCTTCATGGTCGTAATGCAACAATCACTAACAATGGATTAACGGCCTCCCGGCCAAATGCTCACGGCGAATTCAACGATGCCATCGTCACGTCCAAGCGACCGCTAAAAGATGGCGAAATGTTCGAGGTGGTTATCGAAAAAATGGTGGAGCGTTGGTCGGGGTCTATAGAGGCCGGAGTAACGACGATCAGACCGGATCAGCTAGAGTTTCCTAACACGATGACCGACATAGATTATGAAACTTGGATGCTGAGCGGGTCGGCCATCATGCAAGATGGAACAACCATTCGCAATGGTTACGCCTGCGATCTGGACACTTTGATGGTCGGATCCCGCATCGGCATGAGCCGTTTGGCAGACGGTACTCTGCACTTTTACGTGAACGGCGCTGATATGGGGGTTGCCTGTACAGATGTTCCTCCCGGTAAAGGTGATATTAAAGGTGTGTATGCTGTGATAGATTTGTACGGGCAGTGTGCTCAAGTTACGATTCTAAATCAGAACAGTAAACCGGTGCAACCACAGAATCACGTGCTGGAGCTCATGCAAACTGACGTGTCACCAGCGCGTCTCACAGCTGAAATTACTCATCGTCTGTGCATGTGTACCGGGAAAAACATACTCCTGAAAAATGGGGCATGTTCTGCTGTGAGGCAGAAAAACTATAATTGTGGTTTGGTTTTCAGCTCTCATCCTATGAAATTGGATGAGCTATTCGAAATACAAGTGGACTCAATGACTCAACTGTACTCAGGTTCACTAGAAATTGGTGTGACGACGTTCACCATTCACGACAACATGCCTAATTCTAGTCTGCCCGCATCTGCTAAAGAGTTTGCAGATAACAAATCAAAAGTTACCTGGCTAATAAGCGGCTCGAGCGTTTTGCGAAACAATGTGGTTCTCAAGGAAAACTTTGTCCCTTCTTTACATCGCGTTGAAGTCGGCACGAAAGTTGGAGTTATGGTATGCTCGGACGGCACGCTGCACTTGTTCGTAAACAGTGAAGACATGGGAGTTGCAGCTACGCATATACCGAAGAAAGTGCACGCCCTTGTTGATGTTTACGGCACGGTTGACGGCATCAGCATCGTAAGCAACTCCATAGCTGAAGTTCCTCTTGTGAGTCCTCGTGCGCCACTTGTGCACTTTCTGAACCGAGAGGCGTTCGACGAAGATGGAGACGTCGACACGAAAGCGCCGATTTCGCACGTCTTTCACAATAGACACGGACGGAACATCAATCTGTCCAATCGCAATCGCACGGCTACGAGAAAGGCCGGATATGATCAAGCTATAGCTGTCTGCAATCAGCCGCTTGTGAGACAGCAGTTGTTTGAAATTGAGATTAACCAGTCAAACTCCAGATGGTCTTCCGGACTGCGCGTTGGCATTGTCGGTACACATTTGGACAAAATTGTCTTTCCCAGTAATGCAGTCTCGATGGAAGGAGCCGTGTGGATCATACAGGGCCAATCTGTTTTTCATAATAAGGCAAAGATAAAAGAGTGCTATGGGCCAGATTTAGATACTTTAACAAGCGGTAGGGTAGGGTTGCTAATCGATTACCATAACAGTCTGCACATGTACGTGAATGGTGTGGACCGAGGCGTGGCTGCGACGGATTTGCCGGGGTTGTGTTTTGTCCTAGTCGATCTCTATGGTCGTTGCAATCAGGTGAGCATTGTGACAAATGACGCGGCGTCTGACGATAGCAGTTCTTCGACTTCTCAGCAAGGAGAGGACAAGGAAAAGGCAGACATCGAGAGTAACAAGACGGAGAAAGTTACACCTCAACGAACCATTGAAGCAAGGCCAGTGGAAAACTGTGATTATATGAAAGCCTGCTCGGTCTTTGTTGATCTTCTTGGCTTACCCGCTGTGTATTTCTGTCCGGAAAAGAATGTGTGTTTCTGCGAAAAATGTTATAGCATCCAAGAAGACAGTCGGTGCATCAAAGGAGGAGACCCGCCTAAAGACTACACGGTTCCTTTTGGCTGGTGCCGGTTTGGCCTGCGGATTGCCCCGCGATTTGAAAACATTAATGCAAGTGAAAATTGGCATGTTGCGTTTCATGGTACGCGCATCGCCGCCATCAGAAAAATACTCGACCACGGAGAATTACTTCTTCCGGGCGACGTGGCTTTAGGCGGAAAGGCGCTCACTCCATACGCTTCTCGCGGAAAATACAAAAGCAAAGAGGACATCAGTCAGATATTTTTGTCTCCATCCATTCGTTATATCGATAACGATTTGTTTGCGACTCGACAGGAGTGGACCGACATCGACTCGAAGAAACAGACTCAGGTTAGAGTCGCATTCCAAGTGTGCGTACGGCCCGGCTGTTACCGAGTTGGACCTCAATCGATTGGAGTCAACCACGCGATCGATCCGCATTTCAGCAACAATGAAATCGAGTGGTTTACAAAAGAAAGGGGAGCAACTGCTCTGTATGGCCTTCTAGTAAGGCTTGAGTAGGTGCTCAACAGAGAATTAGTACTTCATGCTTAAGAAATCTAGTCAGTCTTTGTTGGATATGAATATTCTTTTTTTGTGATTAATTTGTGGCAGCCATGCAGGTTGTTGAGTTTAGTTTTTGATATTGACTCGTGTGTATAGCGTGACAGTTTCAAGTCTTGCTGGAATTACACACAAATTATCATTTAACTTAAAATGCTGGTTTTGAAAGCTCCAGAAATGTATTTCATAGTCTTTCTGTGCTAAGTGGAAATGAATGTCTAGTTTCTACTACGAAAGTGTGCGGCACATTAAGAAAAAACATACAAACAAAAGCTTACAGTTTTTTATGATATTCGATATTTCACTGCTTTTATTGTTAGTCTTGCATCACTGTTTAGTGTCTATTCATCTTATTAGATTAGCAGCTTCTAGGTCACAATGACCAGTCAGATCTCCGCCAGCTGTGGCTATATTAGGTCACGATGACCAGCCAGATCTCCGCCAGCTGTGGCTATACTAGGTCACGATCACCAGCCAGATCTCCGCCAGCTGTGGCTATACTAGGTCACAATGACCAGCCAGATCTCCGCCAGCTGTGGCTATACTAGGTCACAATGACCAGCCAGATCTCCACCAGCTGTGGCTATACTAGGTCACGATGACCAGCCAGATCTCTGCCAGCTGTGGCTATACTAGGTGACGATTACCAGCCAGATCTCCGCCAGCTGTGGCTATACTAGGTGACGATGACCAGCCAGATCTCCCCAGCTGTGGCTTATTCTATGTTGACTGATCACTTGCAAAAAGTCAAACATTTTTTATTCATTAATTACATCCAATTAAATGCTTGTTAATGTAATTATAATTGACTGTGTATGTTAACTCCTTCAGCACCGTAAGCGTTTGCTGCATTTTGCATGGCTTCATGAAAAAGTGCTCTCACTAAGCAGCGATTACATTATATGTGATGCTTTTTCTAGGTTTCTACTCCTCACACAATGAATTTTCATCCATGAAATGCATTTGCTTATCTTAGACAAATTAAAAATCGATTTTTGATGAATAAGTTGAAAGAAGCTTTCTTTAACTGAAATTTTTGCACTGTAACAATGTACAGTATCCACTTGTGTGACATTGGCTAATGCAGAAAATTCAAGTATCCAGACAAAAGATTCTGACCTGTGTCTGGATAGTCAGGATTACACTTTGTCCTGGATTACACTTTATCCTCAAATCTACACTATTTTAAGGAGAAATTTCTGTTAAAAGACGAATCGATCTTAATTTGTCATTGGCTGATCGGTTAGTTTTTCCTGGAATAGCAGCAGAGCTACACATCTTGGGCTGGAGCAAGCAGGTGATCAATTATATTGTATACGATCACGCAAATGTACACCAGACCAAGCTACTCAATAGGCTAAGTTGGAGTGCCTGAAATGACGTGTTTTACTTAAACTTAGCCAATTAAATCACTCATAAATGTTTAAACAAATAGCATGGTTGGATAACCAATCTTCTCTCGCATAGAACAGTGCCTAATTTGTAGTCATTTAGTTATGTCTGTGCTCATACAGTAGCAGAAAAGTCATGGGCCCTACAGAACCTATTTTGAATGGTGCGGTCCTGAAAGAGTTAATGTTACTGGATAGGCAGTTTTCATATTTTCTTATTGATTTTGTGTCATTACTCCTTCCAAAACTATTTTAGGGTTACTTTTGTAGTTTTACAGTTATTCTTCAAACCAGGCAAAGCACTTGTCCTGTTTTTGTCAGTTTGTGAATTGTCACCTAACATTATGCATCCTTCTACAGGCAAAACTGAAAGCAACCATGAGAAATTAATTGCAAATAACGAACTACAGCGTGTTTGTACTTTGTAATGATCAGTTGCCGTTCTTTTGTTTTTGGAAACATCTAGTCTGTGACTACAATTTTTATAGAACAAATAGCGTATTTTATTTTTTGCCTGCCCTCGGCCGTTGAATAATGTCACTGTTATTTTTAAAACTGTATAAACTGTAATATACACGTATTTGTTTTTGTTGGTGCATTTCTTTCAATATACTACTGAAGTATACTACCCGTCTTATATGGTATTTTTTTCATTGTGAGGCTTCTATTTGAAATTCATTGTTGCTCGTCTTTTATTGTTGTTGTCTCACTGCTGCTGTTAGTTAAAACAATATTTTTATTTGATAAGAAACACTACAAACATAAATATGTTTATCATAAAAAACAATGGGTAATTGCTGATAGGGTAACAGATATAACCTATATAAATAGGGGTGAGCATTCTCTACCGGAAAGCGAATTCGAATCGAACCGAATTTGTGACTCGAATTCGAATCGAACCGAACTTCAGTGTTTCGAATTCGAATTGAGATCGAAACATTTTCGAACCACCAGCAAAAATTAGTCTTACAAAGATCATGCATATCACTAGATTTTGTTCTGCAATAAAACGACTAGTAATTTCTTTAAAATTGTGTGCAGAAATCACAGCTAAATTATGCTAATTGCATGATGTTTCAATCGTTTTAATGATAAAGAACAAGTGTGATTGAAGTGCTGAATTATTCGAATCTATAGTTTTGGATTCGAATCGAGTTCGAACTAAAAAAAACTCGTTCGAATCGAATTCGATTCGAACGTTCGATACTCACCCCTAATATAAAAGCTATTCTTCAGCAAGTACAATCATTTGCAAAAGTTTAAGACCAATGTGATTTTTTTCATGAAAATTGACAAAACCATCGTTTATCACGGTTCCATCTAAAAACTATTAATTCTTTCTTCTAGATAAATATACCACAGCATAGTTTGTATGTTTTTATCCAAAAATAGTCACAGTCCTTGAACAATTTAGTACTTTGTATGGCCGCCGAAGTTTTCAATCACTGCCTTCATTCTAAGAGGCATACTGGAAATTAGGATTTGGCTGTACTCGGAAGTAATTTCTTTAACCCAAACGTCCTTGATAACTCTTCGCAAGTAGATGCGTCATAAGTTGGGTTCACGATTACAAGAACTGTTAGTTATGCATTAAACAAAGCGGGAATGAGAAAGTTATGCAACTTCTTTTTGAATAGCGGGTGTGCAAAAGTTGGTAATGATGTGCTTGGCAGGGGTGAGCATTCTCTACCAGAAAGCGAATTCGAATCGAACCGAATTTGTGACTTTCGAATTCTAATCGAACCGAAGTTCAGTGTTTCGAATTCGAATTGAGACTGAACGATTTTCGAACCACCAGTAAAAATTAGTCGTACAAAGATCAAGCATATCACTCGATTTTGCTCTGCAATAAAATGACTAGTAATTTGTTTAAAGTTGTGTGCAGAAATCACAGCTAAATTATGCTAATTGCATGATGTTTCAATCATTTTAATGATCAGGAACATATGTGATTGAAGTGCTGAATTATTCTCATCTATAGTTTTGGATTCGAATCGAGTTCGAACTAAAAAAACTCGTTCGAATCGAATTCGAGCATTCGAATTCGATTCGAATGTTCGAACTCGAACGTTCGATGCTCACCCCTAGTGCTTGGTGTTGATGTTAAGCTACAAAAAGAGAATGAGTGATAATGAAGCCAATAAAAGAAAGATGAAAGTGTTGGAGTGACGGGAACGCGAGAGTAAAGAATTTGCACTGTAAGTTAGAATTCAGAGATTTTAATGAACCATAGATTTAATTTTAGATCTAATTAAACTGCGCATAATGTATAATAAAGGAAATGCTAGGCTGCTAGCGGATACTATAGCATTGTTAGAATCAAGAAAAAGTGAGATATCACCACATAGTAGTATTTGGATATTATTCCGAGAAAGTTCATTTATAGGATAGATATACTAGGTTCGGCGGATTTGTTGGTAAAGTGGGCAGTGCATAATAAAATTGTTGGGATCTTGATAGGAAGCACCAGCTGCTGCTGTTGCCATGTTGCTGTTGTTGTCGGCACTGTTGTCAGAGTGTTATAATATCTTTGGTATGTTCACTGTAGTGTAAGAAGTATTTTAATAATCATTTTCCTATGTGATTACGGAAAGACAATAGAGTTTTACCATTATGGCTAGAATGCATTATAATACCAGGCAAAGTGCCATCAGTCAGATAAGAAATTCATGAAGAAGAATTAACAAAGACTAAAAGGAAGTTTTATGTGAACAAATTATGTGTAGTCTAGTCCAATCTACTTCACTGGATTTTTTCAGGCAATTTGAAATTTCAATAACCTTTATTATAATTGGATTACGAATTTGAAGTCTCGAAGTTATTTGAGATTACATATTTTGTTATTGGTTATCATTTTAATTTATGAGAGTTGTTTTTTCAGAAACCAATTATTATTTCTATGCTCAGCTGTTACCAAGTTTCACCAGGTTTCTGTGATTAACTGGATTGGCCACATGGTGCCGAAGTAGTTAAAATAATTATAGTTGGACTTGCTGTTATGCGCATTAAGGCAAGTGTCAGCGAGAAATTACTGGGCTTCCAAACTGAAACCAGTCCTTAAGGATGTCAGCTGGCAATATTGCAATACTACAGCCTTTAAACAGCTAGCCATCATCTTGGTTATTGGGGTGCCTTGTGGAGATTTCAGTTAAGCCCCAAAGTTCGCCGGAGGCTATGGTAACTGGCAACAGCTGATGTCACTTGCCTTAATGTAGAGATTCGCATCAGTATTCCTAATTTTCTACTATTACAGCAAAATTGTGATATACATTATTATACCAATGTTTCATGATTGCTCTTTATAGATCTGCCATCGTTGTCATTATTAAAAATGAACAAATCTGTTTCGTGTGCACTGTAGTTTTGTGATATTTTATTTTGGGCAAATTTTAACGCACTGTAATTATCAGATTCAGATGAATTGAACGGTTCCATAAAAAAACAAAAGAAAACAGAAAGCTTGCGCGAAGACGCGAGCAGATTGGGTTTCAAAGATTTCCGCAGTTTAATTTGCACAATTTGCTTAGTTTGTGGATTTAGTCCGAAAATGTAATGAATTTTTGACATCTTGTATTTTTTACTTTGGACGTAAGGCCACGGCAAACGATAGGTACTAATTATTATTACGCTACTAGGATTATAACAACAGTACTTAGGGAAACCAGTGAAAATCAACAGGATTCTTAAATTTGTAAACCGTTTTGGCCTATTACTAGAAATTGGCGTTTTTTACTTTTACTTTACAGAGTCAACTGTTTTTCTTTTTCATATCATCTCTGAGCACGTCTTTGGCATTCCAAAGTTTTTGCTAACTCAAATTGCACTGCACTCGCTATTAGTATAACCTCTGTGACGGAAATATTGATTTGCCGTTCGAATTCCTACCTAGACCAGCTAGTACTAGAATTTCGTAGTTGTCTTAGCCACGTGCAGTCACCTTCTCACAATAAAAAAAGATTTACATTAATTATAGAGTCAAAAATTGTTTTTTGTACTTTGAAGCACTGCAAGAAGCCGAATGCACACTCATTTCTGTATGAAGTAAATGAGCAGTAGCAGTATGCTTAGTAAAACGGCTCATAGCCAATATTATACCCAGGTGGTTACTAGCTTTTATGCCAATCATTCATGTATCGACTCTGCTATATAGAGGGGGTTTTATTATGACTTGTTTCTGCTTTTTCCTGACTCGGGACTTTACACATACACTGACAGATTTTGATTTGGTCATGGCCACCATGGTCCAGTTTCCCAAAATTGCCATTTCCACCAAATTTCCTTTCTGAGTTGCAAGTATGTAGTTAGCAATGTCTTGCTCACATAAAATTGTACCATTTGCAACATTGTTTCAATTAATCTAGTTGCCTAAGAACCATCTAAATCAGGGATGTGCAAATTGCGGCCCACGGGCCACTTGCGGCCCGTCGAGAGAATTTGTGCGGCCCGCGAAGAGATTTGTCAACCTAGTGAAAGTGCGGCCCAGGCGATTAATTTAGTGTATCCAATTGAAGTCCGTGCCACGATCCCAAAGATATTGCGGGTAGTTTTTTCTACTAGATCGGATGCCATTAACCCTTACAAGATGGTTGTAGCTTAATAACACTGTACTACACAGACTGTGTGATACACATTACTAATATGCATTGTAATGAAATTACCACTATCTGTCCTGATAGTAGAAATATATGGTTTGTAATATAAATTTTAACAACTTCTGAAATAGTTTCTTGAGTGCAGTAATAATGATGTACGCAGGTTGGATGCAAAAAAATCGTTACTAGGGCTTTCTGTACTTGGCTCCTTGATCAAACTGCCTGTGGCCCGCAGGAATTGTGGGAAAGTTTAATGTGGCCCGGCTAGTCAGATAATTTGCACACCCCTGATCTAAATGGTGAATTACAAAAAGTTTTTCGCTTGCGTATGTTACGAGGATGCCTCCTTGTTTGACATTCTTGCTGGTGCGTGCAAGATTTGAACTACACCACTTAGACATGCAAAGAATGAGTCAACTATTAATTTGAAAAAAAAATGAAAATGCGAAAGAAAACAGACGAAATACAAATATATTTAACTAAAATGTATGCGGTTAGTATTTCGATATTTTTCAAAGAAAATTCTACAAGGAGATTAATTTTTGCTTGCTGCAACTCTGTTACATTAACTTCTCAAAATGGAGTTGAATACAGTTACTTATCTGCCACGCAGCAGGTGTGTATTGACACCATAACAGTCGAGAAATAAAAACGGCAGTATTCGATATTATGCTATATGCATGACGTTATTGGTAATGGTTAAGCAATTAACCAACCCCAATTAATAACGTTAAAAATGGTAGTTGAAAAGCCTAACCGACTCAGCCCTGGTGCCAGCATTACGTACAATGTCAAATATTTTTGTTAAACATACTCACAATTTCAGGTGCACTCATGTACACTAAAATGGCAGTAATTTCTCGTAACTGTAATATAAACCTTTTAATTCACTTGAAACAAGATTTTACTTTCTTGCTTATCAGTAAGACTCACAGTTACTAAGATTTGTCGCTGCGTATGTTTTCAAGGACTAAAGAAAGGCTTAAACTGCAGCAAAGAAACGTTGTGTGTACTATTTTTTAAGTAAAGAAAACTAGTTTTGATTAGCAGATTTTGCAAACTAAGTTTATTATCGACTAGCTATCCCCCCTTTTTCTATAGCAGAATTTGAAATGACGCCTATCATTTGTACACCCCCCCTCCCGCGCTCCACTCTGAGGCTAAATCACAATTTGGCACCACTAAAAACAAAGAAGAAGCATCAGTTCTACTTTTTGATCACCTCTTTTGCATTCCCTCCATTGTGTTTATTGACTGCTAAAGCTGCTTTTGTCAAGCTGTTTATTGTCCAAAAAGTGTGTCGATAGGAACGAGTTTCATTTGGCTTCATTAACAGTGGCGGCTTGTAGCTAAGATTACTGGGGTACTGCTTCAAAATTTGTAGCCATTGTTTTAATACTGTGTAAAATGAAACAAACAGGTGTCATCTTAATTTTGTAATTGTAATTTTAAACAAACAAACATATGAAAGTTTATTCATAAACTTGATAAAATCCTATACAAAAAATTTTTTTGCTCACTAATAGTCTAAGTTATCGCAGTTCAAGCTTGATGCATTCACGATAAGCACGTGACAACTGACGGCAAACTGTATGAGCGACAGTACTTTTTCTACCTGGGTTCAGGCATGTGCTGGGATATGAAGCATTCATTACTACCCCCTCCGTACAAGTACAGAGAAAGAACTAAAGAAGACAGATCTATTGATTATTATCAATAATATTGTGTGAAAATAGGGGGTGCTGCAGTTCCACAGTGCCTATGCATGAGCTGCCACTGCTCCTGACATTGGTTCACAGTAGGGCCATAACATTTTTTCTCAATTTACCAAACACTTTTTGCTTACAAAACCACATCAGATGGGTACCGTTTCGATGGAAGTTTGCACGTTTGGCAGTCCATGGGACTTTCTCGTATAAAAAAATGACCACCTGTGTAGTAGTAACTTTGAAAACCCTAACCCAGGGGTGTGCAAATTGCGGCCCGCCGAGAGAATTTGTGCGGCCCGCGAAGAGATTTGTCAACCTAATGAAAGTGCGGCCCGGGCGATTAATTGAGTGTATCCAGCTGAAGTCCGTGCCACGATCCCAAAGATAGTGTGGGTAGTTTTTTCTACTAGATCGGATGCCATTAACCCTTACAAGACAGTTGTAGCTTAATGTCACTGTACTACACAGACTGTGTGATACACATTACTAATATGCATTGTAATGAAATTACCACTATCTGTCCTGAAAGTAGAAATATATGATTCGTAATATAAATTTTAGTAACTTCTAAAATAGTTTCTTGAGTGTAGTAGTAATGATGTACGCAGGTCGGATGCAAAAAAAAAATCGACATTAGGCCTTTCTGCACTTGGCTCCTTGATCAAACTGCCCGTAGCCCGCAGGAATTGCGGGTAAGTTTAATGTGGCCCGGCTAGTCAGATAATTTGCACACCCCTGCCTTAACCCTAACCAAACAATCGAAATAACAAATTGTTAAAATAATTGTTGTTATCCCTCAAACACAGGTGCTGGCACTGACTCTAGTAATTATATCTACGCTATTACACTTTTAGTTGTCATGGCCAAGATGCAGAGAACCGACAATCCATACAGATAGTGCACGCTGTGATTAATTAACACCTGGGACCACACATCACCATGGATGACGACGACGACTTCGGAGACTTTGCCGAGTTCAAGACATGTGAAGACGCACAAGGTTCGAAGTCTGGAAAAGAGTACGACCATTCTTTTGTAGAAGAACAAAGGGCAGGTCATACGAGAAGCGAGGAATCTACTCCTCATTGTACCCAAGACCTTTCGGAATCTTTTGATAAGTCCGATGAGGAAAGTTGGAAAGGTTTTTCGCCGCCGCCATTAGATCACACGGTATTTGCTGGGTACTCGCCGTCAAAGGTTGCTGACACGTCTGTTGGTCATTTCTCTGACCCAACCCTGTTCACTGATACTCCCGTTGAGTTTGAGCAGCCTACAGATACAGGCAGGCTCGAGTATGATGACATTTCTGAAACTTTTGATAAAGTTACTGATAAAGTAGTTGATCAAACGAGCTCTGCCATTGAGGCTGATGCGAGTTCTGCTCAGCACATGAGTAAGCCAGTTGGGCTTTATATTGTTTCCGACTCGTCTGAACGCCATTTGACAGAGCAAAGGCAAGATGCGAAGGTAGCAGATCTGGCCGATCAGAGTTATAAAAATGAAATAGATAACAATTCACCTGTTCTTAGTTCCAGAGAAAGATTTCGGGCTGACCCCGCTGACGAATTACTTGATGGTCCAATAGAAGATAAAACGTGGAAGTCTATCCACTCATACCTAGAAACTGACATAGATGCTAGTGATTGTGATGAGCATCCTCCTCCAAATGTTTCAGTCGTCTCGTATTCTGACTCGGACAATTCCAAGACACAAACTGATGAGCTTATCAACGACGCCAATACCGAGGTGCATCTTGAAGGCGATGCTGATAACGATTTTGACCGTTTCGGTTCTGCTCCATCATTTGATCCAGAAGCTGACCCATCAGGGTATGATCTACCAAAACTGAGCTCCGTTCCAGAGCATTATAATGAGGATCTAGACTTAGTAAAGCCGTCAGATTTTCACATTGAAACTGACGATTTTTCTCATTCCTCATCTATGGCGTTGGCTTCTTCTATGATAGAAGGGGTGGAAGTTGACATTCCCACTCACCAAGTCGTCGACAAAGACGGTGATGACTTTGCAGACTTCTCATCGGCTGCTCCTACCGATGCTCAAGTAAGTGACATTTCTGACTTGGATCTGCCACTACCAAACACGGTTATGGCAACTGACGAAGAAATGTCTTCTGACATTCCAGGATCTGTAGACCCTTTAGACGAATATGACGATTTTGCTGATTTCTCGTCGGCTGTTCCCGTTGACGGCGGTTCTTCTGCGAGCACGACTACAGTAGGTTGGGAAACAGCTGCTGTAGGTTGGGAGGCTGCATCGGTTGAGGCTAGATTCGACTGCGGTTTTGCTGATTTTGATAGTGCTGGCAATATTACGCCAAGCGAATACAACGATTCTCAGAGGCACGATTTACCTCCTCCGTTGGATCACGAAAGAACAACCGATCAAGGCGATCCCGAGTCGAATTTGCAGAGGTTGGTGCTCGGTGCTTTCCCGAGTGAACCGGGGAACCTTAACCCGAGAAACTCATTAATACTTTTGCCGGCAACGTTAAAAGAAGCTAAACCTCCTGAGGACAGTTCTTCTGAGGATGATAGTAGCAATTTTAGTGCAGGTGCGTCAGTGTGGGACAGCTTGAAGGACATTGAAGGTACAGTAGCATTGTCATATCAGTGGAGCGAGTCTACAAACAATCGCTTGTTAATGAAATCTCTTGGCGTCGATACTAGGAATATTATATCAAAAAAGCAGCCAATGATGCCCGTGTTTGCCTCTCATCTCGGCTTGTTAGAACCAATCAAAGTTCTGGATACAGATGCCAAACCTGCAACAACCAATGGCGAATCAGCTCAGGCGGAGCACCACCTGTCTCCCGAAAACCTCCCCGCAGCCGAATTTGATTGGGTGTCGAGCGGTTTGACAAATCCGTTGTCGGACGGCGGATCTGCATTGTTGGATCTGGATTTCTTCGCGGACAAGATGAGCTCCAGTGGATCAAGTGGACGTGACCTGGATGCTGACATATTGGAGCTAGCAAGCCCGTCTTCGTCGGAGTCTCCCACTAAACAGTTGCCGTGTTCGCCTACTCATCCGATAGCGAGGTTACTAGCGAGCAGTCGGTCAACCGTTCCGCGGGAGAAAAAAGGCGACAGAAGCAACTTAAGCACCGAAGCCATAAAAATACTGGACCGGTTACCGGATCTTTCTTTTATGCAGTCGAAAGTTTTGATGTTTCCACTGAAAGGTGGCAGCAGTGATACTGATTTAGTGATTGCTAAACAATGAATGAGCAAAAATTGCAGTTACACGTGCTCTATAGCTCGTCTATAGCTCTATAGCCATGGAGATTTCGATGTTGTTTAACAATGCTGCATAGGGGTTACTTGTACATTAATGCATGTGCGCTGGAATAGGCGAGGGATTGGTTGCTATGACACGCCACAAAACAATGCAAAAAGATTGTGATGCTATAAAATTTGGTTGTACTGCAAACCCCTGGACTGTTTTCTAGCAATTTGTAAGCAAAGACTTGTTTCTGGTTTCTTATTACTTAGCCATTTGACCTGCAGTTCCAGATGTCAAAGTTACTGCACTTGAACGGAAAACGCCGTGGAAAAGATGACTCTGCAGCCGTTTTTGCTCTGACAGTGCAGCATCCGGCATTCAGTGCTTCAAATTTTGTGTGTTGCAGATGTTTCTCTCGCATCATTTCTAGCATCTTTCACCATCTTTATCACATAGGGAGAGCAGGAAAACATAGGATGCTGATCGGCAGCATCATATCATTAGAATAAATCAGCTTGTTTGATAGTACGCTCATATCTCGGTTTGTTGGACAGAAGCGGGGAGATGTCGGTCCGAATTCACCAATTGTCTGTGCTTATCGATACTAAGCTAATACAGTAGGTGCCGTGTATTAGACTCACAGTAATGTAGAATCAGTCGCCCAATTGTCTCAAAAATGTCTAGTATGGGCTCTAGAATGTCTAGTATGGGCGCTAGTAAACTGTCAGCATTTGACTCAAATATGTATATATATATATATATGTATAGATACAGTCGACCGTCGTTAAACCGGACCCTCTTAGCCCGGATATCGGATAAGACGGACGTCATTCGTGGTAAAGGAAACTGACCGATTTCTGACCGAGCCGGAACTTTGAAATCGGTCAATTTCCTTTACCACGGATGACGTCCGTCTTATCCGATATCTGGGCTAATGGGGTCCGGTTTAACGAGGGTCGGCTGTATATGTATGTGTGTATATGTGTATATATATATATATATATATATATATATATATATGTATATACATTTATACCTCTTTTTTGGTGTGTACTATAATATACATAGTAGGAGCAATCATGCGTGCTAAGTACAGTAGTTACACGTTGCTTGGTTACACTGATACAATATGTAAGCAAAGTGACAGCCCGCTAGCTAACGGTCAGCTGGCAAAACAGCGGACTGTCCTTAGTATGCGGGACTTCTTAGCGTTCCAGATTTTGTCCGAGTCTTCCGATATCCGTGAAAGCGAGGTTCGGCAAACCGAGGCACGAGTGTGCTCTTATGGTGTGATAGTAACTGTAAAGGTTTGCTATGTATAAAGCTTATAGTTAATATTTGTTAGGTTATTTTTAATTAACATTCCAGCTGTACAGTACTGTTGTAAAAAGTATTGTAAGTCTGCAAATATTTAAATAGGTTATTGTTATTGTGTGTGGTGTAAATTGTATCCATGTGAGTGATACCAAGCTAAATGAGAAAAGTTATAAAAACATCTCCTGTACTGCGAATAGTGTCTTATTTTGTTTCGTATTGTATTGTTGCTCTAATTATAATATTATAATGATACAATATAGGTTTTACACGTCAAATGTTGACACAGGAAAGTTCAAATGTGACTTAGGTAAGTCAAATGTAGACATAGGAATTTCGAATGTGTTTTGGTAACTCAAATGTGACTTAGGTAAGTCAAATGTAGATGCATTACTTTGAATAAATCAGTAATTGAGTTATTTAAGTGCAAATTAGAAAAAGATAATCCAAAGATAGTGCATCTATTGGTATGCCCATAATGTTGTTATTTTAACTTAGGAGCAATTATTAAATTGAAATTAAAAAAGATTAAATTTAACATCCTTAAACTTTAACACCTATCCACATTTGAGATTCCAATGTCACATTTGACTTACCAAAAACGCTTAAGATTTCTTGAAAACTATTGTTAACACATTTGAACTACCTAAGTCTACGTTTGAGTTACCAAGACACATTTGAACTACCTAAATCTACATTTGAGTTAACGCAGGTCTACATTTGACATGTAAAACCTATAGAATTTAGTTACTACAGCTGAATTTCTGCAGCGTACCTAATATTCATGCAAAAGTATTTCAAAATCAGCTATCAACATTAGCTATTTTTTTTGTAAAAACTTATTATACTTTTGATGAAGGTTGACAGTGAGCTACTTTTGTTCAAGACGAATGACGTCATTGAAAGAAGAATGGGCATTGAAAATGGAAGCGTTCAAGCGTGAACTGATCGCGACTTTAAAGTGATTTTACTAGTTGCACGAGGCACTTATTACAGTTTTATTACTAAATCCTTCTAACATTTTATGCGAACATTGAAATAAGCCTAACTTCTTAGAAGACTTGGTCTTTCCTTTAGTCATTCTATTCAAGTAAAATAATCTTGTGACAATCAATTAGAGCATAGTCTAACTTGTGTAAGTTGTACGGAATTACGTCTAATAACGTGTCTATTTAATCGTATGTTATGAACTCGATAACTAACTCATCTTGTGTGTGTAAACAGTTGTTACCTTTCTTGTTATCTTACAAGCATTTTCGTTGTTGTTGTAATGAAATATTATAATAAATGTTAAAACCAGCTTAAAATTACCTAGAATTTTGTTTATTCACACTGTAGTCGGTTTGGCTAGTTGCCATTAGTGATTCAAACGTTAATTAGAATGAATAAATCAGAACTAAAACAATAGCGGACATCTTTGGCATCCATGCAGAAACGGGAAGCGGTGCGTTTCGCAAAACATTTCAAGTTGCAGTATGTTGGTAATATCCTGGCGAAATTACAGAAACATTTTGAGTATTAGATGGCCAAGGAAAATTTCATACAAAGATCTATATGAAAAAATAAAAGAAGAACCTTGGGCAAGAAAAATAAAAAGACGCCGTTTAAGATGGATTGGGCATATGCTTAGAGACTACCTGATGATGTTCCAGTGAAGATAGCTCTTCAACAAGCCATTGAACCAGCTAAAAAACCTGCAGGAGGACAAATGTTAACATTTGTTTGCACAGAAAGATTTAAATACTTCAGCATTGATCCTTAGAAATAAATCCACTTGCGGCATTGCGGCAAGCAGGGAGTCCTGGCATAGGGAGGTGAGCAGAATCATGTCACTGGACGTGTGATTCATTGGATGATGATGATGATGATCTGGCATAGGGAGGTGAGCAGAATTATGTCCCTGGACGTGTGATTCATTGGATCATGATGATAATCTGGCATAGGGAGGTGAGCAGAATTATGTCCCTGGACGTGTGATTCATTGGATGATGATGATGATGATGATGATGATATCCTACTGCTTGAAACAATCACAGCACAATAGCCAATCAGCAATCAGGATGGGATAAGACAAAGGTGGCAGCTTACAGTGAAAGATAATTCATTTATTTAACACATTTGCATCCATATTCAAAGAGTTACTTGTTCTTTGTGCAAAACAACTTCAAAGAAAAGCTCATGCAAGAAAATTATTATTCGCTTGAGTTTCATCGCGCATCTAACGCTTATTGAAACTTATTCGCCAAACCGTAGAATTTCTTAGTTTCCTAATTTTGTTGGACGTATTAAAAATTAATAATACTTCTGGCGGATGAGTCAAAACGCAGACTTTAGTACAAAATTGTTTACACTGGGCTTTACTACAATCAGGAAAAACATTCTGCTCTGATTTAGTTCAGATATCTGGAGTTTCTTCAAATACAAGAGATTTTTATAATCATATACAAAAAAATTTTGTGGGCACATAAAAACATTTATAGTTAAAAACAACAACGCAACTTATTGAAACTTACGTAAAAAGTTAAAACTTAAAATCATGCCAAAATGATGACAGCAGCAGCTAGTCTAAATGGCTGGCATGATTTTAACTTTAACTTTTAAAGATTAGCTGCTGCTGTCATCATTTTGGCATGATTTTAACTAGTTTTTTATGTAAAAGTGATAATGTAATAATGATTTTGATAATAATAGGTTAAAAAGCTAATTAACAGCAGGTGAGCCAACTACTGATGAAATCACGGAGTAATGTGAAAGCCAAAATTTAAATAAAGTGCTACTGTAAGGTATTCAGCATGTTGTACTAAATTAACCAAGTTTTAAGATAAAAAATCAAGTTTCAAATTAATATTAAAACTTTGATGGAACAGCTTCTGTAAAGCCTTGTGTTCATGTGTCCTTCTTTTACCTTCTCTTTCCAGTGTTTAAAGCCTGGTTCAGATGGCAAAAAACTCATTCTGTTTTTTCACCAGTTTTTCATTAAGGTGAATTTGCCACTGCATTGACCTGCAAACAATTGTGAGGTATTTTCAATGAGTTGCTTAGTAGTTCATAAATTTGTCATGTTTTTGGTTTTTGTTTTTTGCTGTTGTTGTGTTTTTGTTTTTTTTTGTATTTTTTTACGTTTATGTATTTTTTAATTGTTGTGTTCTGCTGTCATTAGCATCTTTTTGTTTACAGTCTTTGAGAAAGGTGGTTGACTCGATAACCTTTGGTTTTTCGCCACCCTTTCTCCCATATTCGTTTGTATTTTTGTGTATTTTATTGTCAAATCATTGTAAATTTATGGAAAAAAATAAAATTACCATTACCATTGACCCGTCAACAAATAAGCTTTTCACAATTTTAAAAGATAACTTTGTTTTTTTACTTAAAAGAAGCAGTTACTATGGTTTGCAGTTGTTAGTTTATGGTCTGAGTTTTTAGTTTAATCAAGATTGACCTTATTTTGTTGCCCGCTAATTAAACTACATGTATACTCTTTTCTCTGGATTATATAGCAAATGTCCTAATTTTAAAAATTACTATTGTTTCCTGAATTAGACTGATAACATTAATGCCCACCAGTGTCTAAAAAATCTTTTTATCTATATTTGGTAAAGGATAGCAGACTAGGTGACTTTATAGTCTCTTTGCTATCCTTTCTCTAGTTCTAGATCTATCTAATCATTTTAACCATTTTTCAAAACTTATTAGAGATTCTTTTATTAATCATGTTTTATTGTAACGCTATAAAGAGATAAATAAATTGAAATTGAATAAAATTGGTCGTGACTCGCACGCCATGTTTAGGATAACATTTTTAACAGACTCGCCTGCTATGCTGAAAAAAGTTCAGGTGTTCCTGTTCTGCTTTTGATATTGATTGGTGTCTGTTATTGATCACCCCTTGCTAGCGTTGCCAGGTGCACGTGCTTCGTACATTACTACAGTATAATATGGCGACCAAGTGACCGTGATTTTGTGAAATGAGCTTGTGGTGGTGAAAATATTCTTCGTTTTTCAAATGCGCAAGTTTGTACTTTCATCGTATATACAACATATATGTATGTAGCCATTCGTACTATTCATTATAATGTAATTTTACAGCAGATAGTGGCCTCATGACTATCTAGATGCCTTATTGGAAACGAACTAACAAAAGTAACATGTAAATGAAAGTTAAGAGGTAAGGCAATTCTGTCTGCGTTTAATCTACACATTGCTTAGAATAACAACATTATATGTATTTATTATGCCTTTATGTCCATGATATTTATGTTCAAATTTAAACTTAATCTCAATAGTTTTACACACCTTATTCTGAAATCTTCGTCAAGATAATTGCGCATATTACTAATAGCAACATTACTTACAGGGTGGTTGACTTTGGTAACTTTTAGTTTTTTGCCACCCTTTCACCAATCACTTATTGACTCAGATTCACCTCATTGATTGATTCACCTCACACATCATTGACTCAGATAATTTATTCATTTAATAATCTTGCCACTTTGTATCATATTATCATTTCATGCTCTGTGTTTTTCTTGTAAAAAAGGTGATAAATAAGGATACTTACTTACTTACTTACATCATATTTACTATTTGAGTAAAAATGGCCAGACTTGTCAGTTTTAAAGCAGAATTTTTACAGCTAGAACTTTTTAAACTTATTTTGGTCTTTGTAGTAACAGTCTTCGTGTTACTCTCATACATTTGTGTACCATTTTGTTTCGAAAATCTTGTAAACGGATATGTTATTCAAGTCAGAGAAGTATTAATAAGCATTTTCACAGTTTTGTTGTGTGCACTCGCAGTTGTGCAAAGGTCAAAGGTTAAGTGTGCTACAGCAATGCATCTTAACTGCAATTGTCAAGTGATGTGTGGGTAGAGCAAAGCCATCTGCAGTGTCAGTCCAATAACGTCAGTTGTTTTACGTGGACCTTACTTAATTATTCATTAGTCTGTTCTTAAAGTGATTTGCTAGCAGGATTTTGCTTGGGAACAAGAAAAAATGAACTAGGTAATGTTCTAGCTAGCTGTTACAAGAAAAAATGAACTAGGTAATGTTCTAGCTAGCTGTTACAAGGAAAAATGAACTAGGTAAGGCTCTAGCTAGCTGTTACAAGAAAAAATGAACTAGGTAAGGTTCTAGCTAGCTGTTACAAGGAAAAATGAACTAGGCAAGATTCTAGCTAGCTCTTACAAGAAAAAATGAACTAGGTAAGGTTCTAGCTAGCTGTTACAAGAAAAAATGAACTAGGTAAGGTTCTAGCTAGCTGTTACAAGGAAAAATGAACTAGGTAAGGTTCTAGCTGGCTGTTACAAGAAAAAATGAACTAGGTAAGGTTCTAGCTAGCTGTTACAAGAAAAAGTGAACTAGGTAAGATTCTAGCTAGCTTTTACAAGAAAAAATGAACTAGGTAAGGTTCTAGCTAGCTGTTGCAAGAAAAAATGAACTAGGCAAGGTTCTAGCTAGCTCTTACAAGAAAAAATGAACTAGGTAAGGTTCTAGCTGTTACAAGAAAAAATGAACTAGGTAAGGTTCTAGCTATTACAGGAAAAAATGAACTAGGTAAGGTTCTAGCTAGCTGTTACAAGAGAAAGTGAACTAGGCAAAGTTCTAGGTAGCTGTTAAAACTGTTACTATTATAGCAGCATGGGCTGCGAGGCATTGTCAAGTGTACGCAAATGTGTTGTCTGGTACACTTAACCTTTGACCCTTTCACGATCATCATCAATCACTGAAACTGTGAAAAGGTTTATTTGCAGTTGTAAACTTGCCGTGCAATAACAGAAATCTTTTTGCCCTCTCTTCCAGTGTCGTCCCGCTCTGCCTCTTCTTCCTCTGTATAACGTGCATTCTGGTTGCGTGTATCAACTAAGCATCGTTTGTTTTGGTTAATGGAGCAATACAGCATCTCGGGTCGCATTGGCGAAGGTGCACACGGTGTTGTGTTTAAAGCTCGACGCATTGAGGTATGATAGAAATTATAATTATTTTTGAGCATCATTAATTTGTTTTCCAACTTCTGTTAATTTTTGTGTGACAAAATGAGAAAAATATTAGCTCTAGTAGACTGCAGGGGCATATCAAGACTTTACCAATGCCCTAAGCTGGTAGTTCTGCCCCGCCCATCTCTATTGTGAATTTATGGTTGCTTATGTAACATCAAATTAAACAATTACTTGTAGTGTGTTACTAACCTAAATACATTATTAATTACATGCATTTGCATAGGACTTATATTCAAGTAGGCTCCACAACTGCTTATTGTCTAATACCTTGCACCTGTTCATTATGTGGCACTTATATAAAAGCTGAGCTCAATAACTGCCTGTGGTGTGTTATAAAATGTGCCCTATACCTAAATATGAAACTATACACTTTTTCCGTCGAGAATAAGAATTTTTTTAACATGTGACGCCTTCAAACTTTGGCGCCCTAGGCTATGACCTAGCTAGCCTATTGGTTAATATGCCTCTGATAGACTGGCACCCTAGGCTATGACCTAGTTAGCCTATTGGTTAATATGCCTCTGATAGACTGGCAGCACATGTATTTATGTCCTTGAATTCTTTACTCTTAAAATGTTTAAGGAAAGTGGGAGTCAATCTCATTTTAATTTACCATCTAAAATATACATTTCATTGCTTATAAAAGTTAGCAGTTGTTTCTAATATTTGAATAATTACCTTGGAAAGTTAATTAATGGCAACCGAACACAGCTATCGCTTACCTCACAAACTAACCACGACTTGTGCAACTGTAGGTATCTTCCCTGCGCAATTGCACTTTTGCGTAAACAAAGACTTCTAAAAGACACTGATGTGATGTCACGAAAATGAGCTCTACGTCACACTGACATCACAAACAAACACTCCAATTCATGATAATGCTTGTCATGGTGCCGCGCCTATTTGTCGGCCATGTGAATGTGACAAAAAGGCACCATTGCTAGTCTTAGTGGATTCACTGAGCCGCGCGTAGCTTTGAAAGTTTAATGAAATTTAACTATCCGAGGTAATTATTAGTTAACCTAAGCTTTGATTTAAAAAATCTATTGTAGTTTTCACTATTTTAGAACATAGTTTATTTTGAACTAATGTTTACACCATTGTTCAGTTTTCCTCCAAGTTTCTCTATGTGCTCTTGTTTACTGCTGTATAGAAATGTTTCCTTTTCAATAAAGTAAATTTCTTAAATCGGCTTTTTCATTTAAAAACGTTCGTCTTTTGCTCGTCTTAGACAGGTGAAATCGTTGCTCTCAAGAAAATCCACCTGAAGAAGATTGAAGAAGGAATTCCAAGCAGCGTCTTGAGGTGTGTTGTTGTTTAGCAGTTGCTGGTGGTGATATTGATCATAACACTGATGACGATGACGACGACGATGATGATGATGACGATGATGACGATGACGATGACGATGACGATGATGATGATGATGAGGAGGAGGAGGAGGAAGATGACGATGATGACAACAATGACGATGATGATAATGATGATGATGTTGATGATGACAATGATGATGGTGATGATGCGGAATGTTCCTAAATGAAATCGTAATTGTTTTTGGACAGTTTTGTGTAGTTTTGTTTTGCAAGTGTTTTTAAGACGATGACGATGACGATGATGATAATGATGATGATAATGATGTTGATGATGATGTTGATGATGACAATGATGATGGTTATGATGCAGAATGTTTGTTAATGAAATCCTAATTGTTTTTGGACAGTTTGTGTAGTTTTGTTTTGCAAGTGTTTTTAAGACGACGACGATGATGACGATGATGATGGTGATGATGATAATGATGATGATAATGATGTTGATGATGATGTTGATGATGACAATGATGATGGTGATGATGCGGAATGTTTGTAAATGAAATCATAATTGTTTCTGGACAGTTTTGTGTAGTTTTGTTTTGCAAGCGTTTTTAAGATGTTTTACTCTATTTGTAGGGAAATTAAAGCTTTGCAACAGATAGAGGAAAATGAGAATGTAAGTAAAGCCTTTGCTATTATATTTGAACCTTGTGAACTTCTCTCCTATTGTATTTGGACCTTGTCAGCTTCTTTCCTTTTATATTTGAACCTTGTGCACTTCTCTCCTATTATATTTGAACCTTGTGCACTTGTCTTCTATTATATTTGAACCTTGTGCACTTCTCTCTTATTATATTTGGACCTTGTGCACTTCTCTCCTATTATATTTGAACCTTGTGCACTTCTCTCCTATTATATTTGAACCTTGTGCACTTCTCTCCTATTATATTTGAATCTTGTGCACGTCTCTCCTATTATATTTGAACCTTGTGCGCTTCTCTCCTATTATATTTGAACCTTGTGCGCTTCTCTCCTATTATATTTGAATCTTGTGCACGTCTCTCCTATTATATTTGAATCTTGTGCACGTCTCTCCTATTATATTTGAACCTTGTTCGCTTCTCTCCTATTATATTTGAACCTTGTGCACTTCTCTCCTATTATATTTGAACCTTGTGCACTTCTCTCCTATTATATTTGAACCTTGTGCACTTCTCTCCTATTATATTTGAACCTTGTGCGCTTCTCTCCTATTATATTTGAACCTTGTGCACTTCTCTCCTATTATATTTGAACCTTGTGCACTTCTCTCCTATTATATTTGAACCTTGTGCACTTCTCTCCTATTATATTTGAACCTTGTGCACTTCTCTCCTATTGTATTTGAACCTTGTGCGCTTCTCTTCTATTATATTTGAACCTTGTGCACTTCTCTCCTATTATATTTGAACCTTGTGCACTTCTCTCCTATTATATTTGAACCTTGTGCACTTCTCTCCTATTATATTTGAATCTTGTGCACTTCTCTCTTATTGTATTTGAACCTTGTGCACTTCTCTGCTATTATATTTGAACCTTGTGCACTTCTCTCCTATTATATTTGAATCTTGTGCACTTCTCTCCTATTATATTTGAACCTTGTGCACTTCTCTCCTATTGTATTTGAATCTTGTGCGCTTCTCTCCTATTGTATTTGAACCTTGTGCACTTCTCTCCTATTATATTTGAACCTTGTGCGCTTCTCTCCTATTATATTTGAACCTTGTGCACGTCTCTCCTATTATATTTGAACCTTGTGCATGTCTCTCCTATTATATTTGAGCCTTGCGCACTTCTCTCCTATTATATTTGAACCTTGTGCACTTCTCTCCTATTATATTTGAACCTTGTGCGCTTCTCTCCTATTATATTTGAACCTTGTGCACTTCTCTCCTATTATATTTGAACCTTGTGCACTTCTCTCCTATTATATTTGAACCTTGTGCACTTCTCTCCTATTATATTTGAACCTTGTGCACTTCTCTCCTATTATATTTGAACCTTGTGCACTTCTCTCCTATTATATTTGAACCTTGTGCACTTCTCTCCTATTATATTTGGACCTTGTGCACTTCTCTCTTATTGTATTTGAATCTTGTGCACTTCTCTCCTATTATATTTGAACCTTGTGCACTTCTCTCCTATTGTATTTGAACCTTGTGCACTTCTCTCCTATCATATTTGAACCTTGTGCACTTCTGTCCTATTATATTTGAACCTTGTGCACGTCTCTCCTATTATATTTGAATCTTGTGCATCTTCTCTCCTATTATATTTGAACCTTGTGCACTTCTCTCCTATTATATTTGAACCTTGTGCGCTTCTCTCCTATTATATTTGAATCTTGTGCACTTCTCTCCTATTATATTTGAACCTTGTGCACTTCTCTCCTCTTATATTTGAATCTTGTGCACTTCTCTCTTATTGTATTTGAACCTTGTGCACTTCTCTCCTATTATATTTGAACCTTGTGCGCTTCTCTCTTATTATATTTGAACCTTGTGCACGTCTCTCCTATTATATTTGAACCTTGTGCACTTCTCTCCTATTATATTTGAGCCTTGCGCTCTTCTCTCCTATTATATTTGAACCTTGTGCACTTCTCTCCTATTATATTTGAACCTTGTGCACTTCTGTCCTATTATATTTGAATCGTTGTGCACTTCTCTCCTATTATATTTGAACCTTGTGCACTTCGGATGGGTATGTATACTGTTGACAGAATTGTGCACTTCTGTCTTGTAGTATTTGAATGCGGTTGATAGAAGTGTCTCCCGCTACGGGATGGATTTGTTACCTTGATGACAGTATTTGTTCTGCTTGTAGATTGTGCGGTTGGTAGAAGTGTCTCCCGCTATCGGGATGGGTTGTTACCTTGTTCACAGCATTCTGTTCTGCTTGTAGATTGTTCGGTTGACGGAAGTGTCTCCCGCATGGGCTGGGTTGTTACTGATGACAGCATTTGTTCTGCTTGTAGATTGTGCGGTTGACAGAAGTGTTCCCGCATGGGATGGGTTGTTACTGATGACAGCATTTGTTCTGCTTGTAGATTGTGCGGTTGATAGAAGTGTTCCCACACGGGATGTGTTGTTACTGATGAGAGCATTTGTTCTGCTTGCAGATTGTGCGGTTGATAGAAGTGTTCCCGCACGGGATGGGTTGTTACTGATGACAGCATTTGTTCTGCTTGCAGATTGTGCGGTTGATAGAAGTGTTCCCACATGGGATGGGTTGTTACTGATGACAGCATTTGTTCTGCTTGCAGATTGTGCGGTTGATAGAAGTGTTCCCGCACGGGATGTGTTGTTACTGATGAGAGCATTTGTTCTGCTTGCAGATTGTGAGGTTGATAGAAGTGTTCCCGCACGGGATGTGTTGTTACTGATGAGAGCATTTGTTCTGCTTGCAGATTGTGCGGTTGATAGAAGTGTTCCCACATGGGATGGGTTGTTACTCATGACAGCATTTGTTCTGCTTGCAGATTGTGCGGTTGATAGAGGTGTTCCCGCATGGGATGGGTTGTTACTGATGACAGCATTTGTTCTGCTTGCAGATTGTGAGGTTGATAGAAGTGTTCCCGCACGGGATGGGTTGTTACTGATGACAGCATTTGTTCTGCTTGTAGATTGTGAGGTTGATAGAAGTGTTCCCGCACGGGATGGGGTGTTACTGATGACAGCATTTGTTCTGCTTGTAGATTGTGAGGTTGATAGAAGTGTTCGCGCATGGGATGTGTTGTTACTGATGGCAGCATTTGTTCTGCTTGCAGATTGTGCTGTTGATAGAAGTGTTCCCGCACGGGATGGGGTGTTACTGATGACAGCATTTGTTCTGCTTGTAGATTGTGAGGTTGATAGAAGTGTTCCCGCATGGGATGGGTTGTTACTGATGACAGCATTTGTTCTGCTTGCAGATTGTGCGGTTGATAGAAGTGTTCCCGCACGGGATGGGTTGTTACTGATCACAGCATCTGTTCTGCTTGTAGATTGTGCGGTTGATAGAAGTGTTCCCGCACGGGATGGGTTTCGTCTTCGTGTTTGAGTACATGCAGACTGATTTGACTTCGCTTATCAGAGATGCGGAACATCCCCTCAGCGAAGCCGACATAAAAGCTTACATGATTATGCTACTAGAGGGAGTGTCGTACATGCACGCAAATGGGATCATGCACAGGGTTAGTAAAATTAAAAACTCGAAAACTCAAAACTGATAGATACTATTCGCAGAATTTTTACGATTCTCTTCCATTTTTCTATTTCTCATTCCCACAAGCTGCGATTTAGAACCATTGATTTGCTTTAGTTTTATATAGTAGAATAACGGTTCAGTAGTGAAAGGTCTTGAGTTCAATACCCTGTCTGGTTTTTGTACATTTTTCACTTTCAATTTCTATCACAGGCACATTTGTAGTTAAAAAGCAACACAACTTTATTAAAACTTTTACACTAAAAAGTCAAAATCATGCCAAACGTTTTGACAAGCTGCTACTGTCATCGTCAGTTGTAAATTTACAGGCATACAACCAGTTTATATAGTCAAAGACTACAGTATAGAACATTATGCACTAATTAAGTAGTTAACAGAAGCCAAATAGGTAATGATTAAGCAGACCAGTAGAAAAAAATTGATACAGTAACAAATAGCTAAGTGCTTGAGAATAAAGTTAAAGAAATTGAACTGCTTTGTGGACTAAGAGAAGGCTTATTAGGGTACATAGATAAATTTTCTTTTTTTAATAAGTCTTATTAATCTAGTATGTTTGTAAATTTTAATATTAAAACTTGAACTGAAATCACATAATGATATGCATGTATGTTACTATGATATGATACCGATGTGAAATAAATAAATTGATTTAAATCGAACTGACTGGTGAGACAGTTGCCCGTATTTCAAATCACGCATTTTTGCTTCGTTTTCGACATTTCAGGATTTGAAACCGGCTAATTTGCTCATCTCAACGAAAGGAAAATTGAAGATAGCCGACTTTGGGTTAGCCAGAGTGTTCAGCAGTGACGAGGAACGACTGTACAGCCACCAGGTGGCGACTAGGTGTGGTAAAAAATGTTGTTTTTTGTACAAATTGCCCCAAATAGGAGCAGTGAGCATAATAAAATATGATCCTATTACACCTATTCTAAGAGAGTTACATTCGTTACCGAGAAGGTTCCAAATTCAATTTAAAATTCCTGTATCACCTACAAAATAATGCAGGGTTTGACACCTGCATACCTTACTGAGAGAGAGGGAGAAGGAGAGAGAGAGAGTGAGTGGGGAGAGAGAGAGAGAGAGAGAGAGAGAGAGAGAGTGAGAGAGAGAGAGAGAGAGAGAGAGAGAGAGAGAGAGAGAGAGAGAGAGAGAGAGAGAGAGAGAGGAGAGAGAGAGAGAGAGAGAGAGAGAGAGAGAGAGAGAGAGAGAGAGAGAGAGAGAGAGAGAGAGAGAGAGAGAGAGAGAGAGAGAGAGAGAGAGAGAGAGAGAGAGAGAGAGAGAGAGAGAGAGAGAGAGAGAGAGAGAGAGAGAGAGAGCAAAAGAGATAGAAACGAGGAGAGAGAGAGACAGAGAGAGAGAGAGAGAGAGAGAGAGAGAGAGAGAGAGAGAGAGAGAGAGAGAGAGAGAGAGAGAGAGAGAGAGAGAGAGAGAGAGAGAGAGAGAGAGAGAGAGAGAGAGACACAAAGGGAAAGAGGAGAGAGAGAGAGAGAGAGGTGAGAGAGTTGCCCCAAATAGGAACAGTGGCCCATGCAGGATGACAAATTGCAGAGAAAGGGGTAAAGATGCGGGTCTATGCTCCCGAGATGTATAATTTGTTTGAGTAATTTGAGTGCGGCAGAAGGTACCTGCTGTTGTCCTTAGTGAAACGTTATGCAGTGCATGTTGAGTAAGCTTTTTCACAGTTCCAGCATTCGTTAATATGTGTCTGATAGACTGGCAGCACATGTATTTATGTTCTTGAATTCTTTACTCTTAAAATGTTTAAGGAAAGTGGGAGTCAATCTCATTTTAATTTACCATCTAAAATGTACATTTTCTTGCCTGTAAAAGTTAGCAGTTGTTTCTCATATTTGAATAATTACCTTGGAAAGTTAATTAATGGCAACCGAACTTAGCTGTCGCTTACTTCACAAACTAACCACGACTTGCGCAACTGTAGGTATCTTCCCTGTGCAATTGCACATTTGTGTAAACAAAGACTTCTAAAAGACACTGATGTGATGTCACGAAAATGAGCTCTACGTCACGCTGACATCACGCACTGCAATTCATGATCATGCTTGTCATGGTACCGCACCTATTTGTCGTTCATGCGAATATGACAAAAAGTCACCATTGCTGGTCTTGGTGGATTCACTGACACTGAAGGTTAATCGCACCAGACAACACATCAGTGTACACTTGACAATGCCTAGCAGCTATGCTGCATGCTGCTATAATAGTAACAGTTTTAACAGCTAGATAGAACCTTACCAAGTTCATTTTTCCTTGTTTTCGAGCAAGGACCCGTCCTGCTATTAAATCACTCTATGCACAGACTAATGCGTAATTAAGTAAAGTCCACGTACACGTAAAACAACTGATGTTACAGGACTGATGCGACAGATGGCTTTGCTTTACCCACACGTAATGGTTGTAGTTAAGATGCAGTGGTATACATAACCTTTGGCCTACAGGAACTGTGCAGTTTTTTCCTGTTACACATACTCCAAGATGTACAAATTAACAGCCTGACATAACTTATCGCTTACATGACTAAAAAGTATCTGTATCAATATCACGTGAGATTTAACTTGGTATCATTTTGTTTAGTATTTTAACGGTTTATTAGTGAAATGTCTTGAGTTCAAAACCCTGTCTGACCTTTGTACGTTTTTTGCCGTTGTGCAAATGAAGTTTCATACAGTCTATCAGGCGAAACTTGTACATTAATTAGCTCGTTAGAAGTATGGAGCGATTAACAGCTTGTTTTCGTTTTTATATCTAGATGGTATAGAGCGCCAGAACTGCTTTACGGTGCGAAGAAGTACGATGAGGGGGTGGATTTATGGTAAATTTACTTGTTTATCCTAATGGATTTATTTACTGTTTTATTAAATAATTTGTGTTAATATATTTTATAATAATATATAATGTAATGTAATGTAATGTAATGTAGTGTAGTGTAGTGTAGTGTAGTGTAGTGTAGTGTAGTGTAGTGTAGTGTAGTGTAGTATAGTGTAGTATAGTATAGTATAGTATAGTATAGTATAGTATAGTATAGTATAGTATAGTATAGTATAGTATAGTATAGTATAGTATACTATCTACGGCCATATCACGTTGAAAACACCGGTTCTCGTCTGATCATCGAAGTTAAGCAACGTAGAGCCTGGTTAGTACTTGGATGGGTGACCGCCTATTAATGCCAGGTGCTGTAGGCCTGCGGGATGCCCACACTGTATCTCGACACTAGGCGGAGGGGCTGCACAAGCAGCCAACGGCTAGAGTGTGGAGGAGGTCGAGTGACCCAACGGCCATGTGTAGAGGAGTAAACCTTCCAAATCAGGAGTGGAGCCCCGAAGACGGACCAGTGCAGGATGCTCATTGACTCTGGCAGCTCCTGCAGCCAACCTGGTGCCAAATGTATCGCTCCGCTTTCCTGTGTACTACACCAGGGAGGAAGAGAGGGGAGTTCCTGTCATCTGGGCAACTCAGGATCTCCATACACCTTGCCCAGGCGTGCGCCCTGGAGAGGCCACTCCAGTGGTTCAAGGATCGGATTGTTCAGCCACAGTCGACACTGCAGCTCCATCAATGTGATCAATAACTGACTCTCTTGGCGCACACTCTATTGTCTTCCAAGACAGAAGGATGCCAACAAGTATAGTATAGTATAGTATAGTATAGTATAGTATAGTATAGTATAGTATAGTATAGTATAGTGTAGTATAGTGTAGTATAGTGTAGTATAGTGTAGTATAGTGTAGTATAGTGTAGTATAGTGTAGTATAGTGTAGTATAGTGTAGCATAGTGTAGCATAGTGTAGCATAGTGTAGCATAGTGTAGCATAGTATAGCATAGCATAGTATAGTATAGTATAGTATAGTATAGTATAGTATAGTATAGTATAGTATAGTATAGTATAGTACAGTACAGTACAGTACAGTACAGTACAGTACAGTACAGTACAGTACAGTACAGTACAGTACAGTACAGTACAGTACAGTTCAGTACAGTTCAGTACAGTTCAGTACAGTACAGCACAAAGCAATACAATACAATACAACATAATATAATATATTTTGCTCATAATTTATGTATCTACAGTAACTTTTCTTACAAATGATTCGCTTTCTGCCTTTCGTGCCTTTTAGTTTGTGACGACCAGAATTTTGACCTCTTCACTTGTACTGTATCTGTGTACAGGAATAACAAAACCGGATGCAATCTTAAACTGTACAACTGCTGTTTCTTTCAGGGCTGTTGGCTGCATATTTGGTGAAATGCTGAATCGATCTCCCCTTTTTTCGGTGAGCTGATTTTAACATGTTTGGTCGCATAGCTTTCCTTTCGGTTTAGTATTTTTGTCAGAGATGGAACGGTATCAGTTTTATGTGGGCCCGGCCCCGTTGACCTGACCCCGTGAATCGGTCCCTTGACTTGTTCTGTGTTAAAGGAAAACTGGACGATTATGTAAACACGAGTTCAGAATAAAGAATGCTCTAAAATATTGAAAACTACAACAGCTTTTTTAAAATCAAAGCTTAGATTAAATCATAATTACCTCGGATACTCAAATTTCGTTAAACTTTCAAAGTTACGCGCGGCTCAGTGAATCTACTAAGATTGGCAACGGCGCCTTTTTGTCACATTTGCGTGGCCGACAAATAGAAGGCGGTACCGTGTTAACCGTGATCATGAACTGCAGTGTTTGTTTCATGACGTCATTTGATGTAGAGCCCATTTTCCGGTGACATCACACGTTTAAGCAGTGACACTTACGCAAACACGCTTGATGCGCAAGGGAAGATGCCCGCCATTGCACAAACTGTGGTTAGTTTCTGACGTAAGCAATAGCTGTGTTCGGTTGCCGTTAATTAACTTTCTAAGCTAATTATTCAAACATAATGAACAATTGCTAACTTTTATAGGCAAGAAAATGTATATTTTGGACACTAAATGAAAATGAGATTGAGTCTAAATAATCGTCCGCTTTTCCTTTAAGAACTTTTTTAGTTAAAAACAGCACGACTTTATTAAAACTTTTACATTAAAAAGTTAAAATCATGCCAAATGTTTCGACAAGCTACTGCTGTCATCATCAGTGGTAAATTTACAAACATACAACCAGTTTATATAGGCAGAGCCTCTTATGCACTAATTAAGTAGTTAACAGAAGCCAAATAGGCCAATCTATCCAGCTTAGCTTTTTTCTGATAGATGCTGTGTACAGGTCTAGATACACTGTCGGTCTGAATCAACTTCGGATATAAGGGACAGTTTTTTCCGGTCCGGAGGCATCCCTTATATTCGAGGTTGACCGGATTTCGTCCACACCATGTAGAGTTCTAAAAGTTTGTATCATATCTTGTTTCATGCGCCTATACTCAAGGCTGGTCAGACCAATTTCCTGAAGCCTTTATGAATACGCTGGGAAAATTCCTGGAATCAATCTGGTCATTCTTCGTTGAATTTTCTCTACTGCAGGGATGAGAATTTTTCCCAGATACGCGGAATTCCGAGTTTTTGGAAGACCAGTAGTGCCATTTTTGTAAATCGTGTAAATTCGTTGAGAAAATTTTTACGGACCCAGTACATTATTTCACAAGCTGACCGCTAGTTGGCAGGCCGTCACTTTGTTTACATCACGTACATCAGTGTAACCACATGTACATCTCTATGTGTAAAAATATAGAATCAATTGTGCGGAGTTATTTGAGTCAATTGCAGACAGTTTTATATACTTTTGCATAGGAGCGGCCAGTACTTAGGCATTTTTGAGACAATTAGGTATCATGTATCCTTGATAGTTGGGTATTTTATATTATGCATGAAACAAGGTAACTGATATTTTAAGTCCACTTAGACTACCTCACATCAATAATTATGCTAAACAATATTACCAAAACTATCATGCTAAACAATATTACCAAAATACCAAAACTATATATATATAAGTCGTATAATATTTTAAGACGAATTTTTTAAGCTTTATATAAGTGGAGGGTTTTCTTGTGATTTACGCATTTTTCTGTCTGACATTTTGCCTGAGCAGCAACTTGATTTGTTTTAGTTGCAGATTTTGCTACAGACTTTGTTTGCTTTACTTGCCAATAGAGGGCACTAGCTGCTAGTCTCATACGCTCTGTACTGTTATAGGTACAGATTCGTTAAAATGGAATCTCCGTTGCTAAGTACATTTCACATGATTAACTTGAAAAATAAAGCAAAACAGCTGTGTAGTTAGAGCACATATCTACGACTGAAATGAAGCGATACTAGTTCTGGTTATTAAATGGATGGTAACTCCAGAAGTCTCATTACTGTTTTTCTGTCTTATTGGTGGATGATTAATACCCAATTAGCAAATGAAAATCACCATGGCACATTGGTTTATATCCGTGCCAAAACTATTATGATAGTACGCCTTTTCACACTTCCAGCGATTGATGATGATTGTGAAAAGGTCAAAGGTTAAGTGTACCAGACGACGCATTTGTGTACACTTGAGAACGCCTCGCAGCCCATGCTTATTGTAATAGTAACACTTTTAACAGGTAACTAGAATCTGACCTAGTTCATTTTTTCTTGCTCCCAAGCAAGATTCTGATAGTAAATCACAGACTAAAGCACAATTAAGTTTAATCCATGTAAAACAACTGATGTGGCAGATTGCTTTGCTTTACCCACATGTCACATGATGGTTTTAGTTAATATGTGTTGCTGTGGTACACTTAACCTTTGACCTATAGCAACTGTACAATGAAGCAGTGAAGAGGCTTTAGGTCTATGCCAGCCACATTCATCTATAACAAGGGTGTGCAAACTGCGGCCCGCGGGCCACTTTCGGCCCGCCGAGAGAATTTGTGCGGCCCGCGAAGAGATTTGTCAACCTAATGAAAGTGCGGCCCTGGCGATTAATTGAGTGTATCCAGCTGAAGTCCGTGCCACGATCCCAAAGATAGTGCGGGTAGTTTTTTCTACTAGATCGGATGCCATTAAGCCTTACAAGACGGTTGTAGCTTAATGTCACTGTACTACACAGACTGTGTGATACACATTACTAATATGCATTGTAATGAAATTACCACTATCTGTCCTGAAAGTAGAAATATATGGTTTGTAATATAAATTTTAATAACTTCTAAAATAGTTTCTCGAGTGTAGTAGTAATGATGTACGCAGGTCGGATGCAAAAAAATCGTTATTAGGCCTTTCTATACTTGGCTCCTTGATCAAACTGCCTGTGGCCCGCAGGAATTGCGGGAAAGTTTAATGGATAATTTGCACACCCCTGTGCTATAATAAGTGACCATGCCAGTGTGTGATGGAAATCAGCATGTGTCGATTTGCTCGAGAAATACATTTAAAGGAAAACAAGTCAGTTTTTCATGTCCTGTTCTATTTTGAAGTGTAATGAAACACATACACTTTAACATTTTTGATAATGTCAAAGTGTCTCTGATAATTAAATATTGACTTAAATGCTGGCTGGAGAGCACAGCTGGCGATGACGTCAGAAGTGAACGTGATTTTTGAAACAGCGTAAACACGCCACAAGTGCAATACACGTGTTTATTGAAGTACAGCACTACTGTATAGCACTGACTATTATTCACACGGTCTCTGCAATTTGAAATTTAAACATTCAAATTCAAGCTTACTGCTGTGCCAGCACACGATTTCACTACAAGTGTGCGCTATGTCACAACTGAACTGTTATGTAAATAAAAAACGTAAAAAAACGAATAAAAACGTAAAAATTTGTTCACTTGAATCTAATTTTTTATGTTTCAATTTTTTTCTCTCACTTTCATATTTTCATATCCTTTCACTTTTCCTACTCCTTTTCTTCCCACGTTTTATTCTTGCATCTATCCCTTCCTTTCTATTTGCCTTATTGGGGCTGACCTTCAGAAGTTTTCTTTTTGAACAACCCCAATTATCCATTAATCAACTTTCTTAATTACCTGCTTGTTGCTTTTAATTTGGTATTTTGCATTTTCACCATATTTATGCGTTATTCTGTTATGGCAAATGGAATAAACTAAACTGAATTAAACTAAACGTACAGCGCCTGTTTTTCGTGCAACACATTTTCAAGATGAAGGTGCAGTGTTCATCTCTCTAGCAAAGCACATGTAAGAGCAAAAAACTAACATCATGAATGTAAATTTTTACTTGCAAAATAATAATGGCTGGTACCTAAAGGAAAACGAGATGATTGTGTAAACATGAGTTCAGAATAAAGTTTGCTCTAAAATATTGAAAACTACAACAGCATTTTTAAATCAAAGCTTAGATTAAATAATAATTACCTCGGATACTCAAATTTTGTTAAACTTTCAAAGCTACGCGCGGCTCAGTGAATCTACTAAGATTGGCAGCGGCGCCTTTTTGTCACATTCGCGTGGCCGACAAATAGAAGGTGGTACCGTGATAACTATGATCATGGACTGCAGTGTTAGTTTCTGACGTCCTATGACGTAAAGCCCATTTCTCGTGACATCATGCATTTACGCAGTACTGTAACACTTACGCAAACGTGTTTGACGCGCAAGGGAAGACGCCTGCCATTGCACAAACTGCGGTTAGTTTCTGACGTAAGCAATAGCTGTGTTCTGTTGCCGTTAATTAACTGTCTAAGCTAATTATTCAAATATAAGAAACAATTGTTAACTTTTATAAGCAAGAAAATCTACATTTTGGACAGTTAATTAAAATGAGATTGAGTCTAAACAATCGTCTGGTTTTCCTTTAAATGTCCAGGTCGTTCCTATGTCTTGATATGGGTAGGAATGTGTGTTTATATATATATATATCTTAATAATCTTAATCTTAATAATAATAAAGAATATATAATAATCTTTATTTGCCATTAAAATACATTGATAATCACTGATAAAAACTTTACAGAGATGATCAATCAGTGTTAGTTAATAAAAACTTACACTGCTAAAGGCAAATGTGTCAGTGCAATCTAAACTACTGTGCAGTAATGGAAAGTAACGACGAATAAAATCAAACATATTTACAACTATGCACAAAGAATGAAAAAAATTATGATTTAATTAATATGGCCGTGGATATATGAATTCTGAATTAGTGTGTTTGTTGTCGTACTGGTGTGATGGTATTTCATATCTGGTTAATATTAGTGATTTAAATTTTGTTTTAAATGCTGATAGGGACTTGATTTGTTTAACCTGTAATGGTAGACAATTCCAAAGTAGAATTGCTTATTTGATTACAGAGTTCGTTCCATAGTGGGTATTTGTCCTAATTTGTTTTAGATTGAATGTTGATCATTGTTGCTTCAATGATTGGGCGCACAAAGAATATTTTACTCTGCTTTTTATATTTAAATACATTAACAACATCAGCAAACCATTCCAGAATAACAGATTTACCTTTTTTTCCAAATCCTGTCATTAATTGCAGAACAAGCAATAAAAAACTAATTAGGACAAATATCCAGGGTAAAGATCATATCACACTAAGCTGTACAGAGACAACCAGTAAAAGATGCTTAATGTCATCCCAGGGGAGGTTCATCATTTTCTCTTTGTACTTCCCTAATTTTGCTCGTCTCATTAGTAAAAGAACCAAGGCAAAATATTAGAGCAGTTGGTCATCCCAGAGGAAGTTCATCCTTTTCTCTTCTCCCTGTGCTTCCCTACTTTTGCTCATCTCATTACTAATAGAACCAGGGCAAAATATTAGAGCAGTTGGTCATCCCAGGGGAAGTTCATCCTTTTCGTTTCTCCTTATGTTTCCCTACTTTTGCTTATCTCATCAGTAAAAGAACCAGGGCAAAATATTAAAGCAGTTGATGTGTGAAATTTGGCGCAGATAGCAGATGTGCATTTGATCTTCTTCTGCTAATGCTGCCGGTTTTTCTGTAGAATTAAGGACAGATTTGTCATCTTTATCTGAAATGGCAAAATCTGGTTTGAAGATCTTCTATAGCTGTAGGTAGTGCTGAAAATTCCAGACAAGGATTTACAGGAAGGGAGGCATTTTCCATCCTCGGCTTGTGACGTCCAGAAACTGCTCTCATATTATGTTCTGGATAACTTTCCTCTCTCCAGGCACCCCTCAAGGCAATCAGACCGATAGATGACATACGATGATTGTGACCTCGATCTTTCGTCATAGCGACTGACTTTTTTATATTGGTTATTGTGACCTTTGACCTCTTATCATGACATTTGTGATCTCGCACATTTCTGTTCATGGTGACAGTGACCTTTCACCTTTCTGTTCGTGGTGACAGTGACCTTTCATCTTTCTGTTCATGGTGACAGTGACCTTTCACCTTTCTGTTCGTGGTGACAGTGACCTTTCATCTTTCTGTTCGTGGTGACAGTGACCTTTCACCTTTCTGTTCGTGGTGACAGTGACCTTTCATCTTTCTGTTCGTGGTGACAGTGACCTTTCACCTTTCTGTTCGTGGTGACAGTGACCTTTCATCTTTCTGTTCATGGTGACAGTGACCTTTCACCTTTCTGTTCGTGGTGACAGTGACCTTTCATCTTTCTGTTCGTGGTGACAGTGACCTTTCACCTTTCTGTTCGTGGTGACAGTGACCTTTCATCTTTCTGTTCATTGTAATCGCAATCTTTCCCTTTTTCGTTCATTGTGATAGTCAACTTTCACCTTTTTGTACATGGCAATTATGACCTTTCACCTTACCTTTCATTGTTATAGCGACTGACTTTTTATATTGGTGATTGTGACCTTTGACCTGTTATCACGACATTTATGACCTCGCACCTTTCTGTTCATAGTGATGGTCACATTTCACCTCTCTGTTCACTGGTATCATGACCGTTAACTCTTCTGTTCGTTGTAATCATGACCGTTAACTCTTCTGTTCGTTGTAATCCGTTAACTCTTCTGTTCATTGTAATCATGACCGTTAACTCTTCTGTTCGTTGTAATCATGACCGTTAACTCTTCTGTTCGTTGTAATCATGACCGTTAACTCTTCTGTTCGTTGTAATCATGACCGTTAACTCTTCTGTTCGTTGTAATCATGACCTTTAACCCTTCTGTTCATTGTAATCATGACCTTTCACCTCTCTGTTCATTGTAATCATGACCTTTCACCTCTCTGTTCATTGTAATCATGACCTTTCACCTTTCTGTTCATTGAAATCATGACCTTTTACCCTTCTGTTCATTGTAATCATGACCTTTAACCCTTCTGTTCATTGTAATCATGACCGTTAACCCTTCTATTCATTGAAATCATGACCTTTAACTCTTCTGTTCATTGAAATCATGACCTTTAACCCTTCTGTTCATTGTAATCATGACCTTTAACCCTTCTGTTCATTGTAATCATGACCTTTCACCTCTCTGTTCATTGTAATCATGACCTTTCACCTTACCATTCATCATGACAATAACCTTTTCCTTCTTTTACTTTGGCCATTCCAGGGCGCACGCCTGGGCAAGGTGTATGGGGGGATCCTGAGTTGCCCAGACATCAGGAACCCCCTCTCTTCCTCCCTGGTATAGTCCAAAGGAAAGCGGAGCGATACGTTTAGCACCAGGTTGGCTGCAGGAGTCACAGTGAGCATGCTGTACTGGTCCTTCGGGGTTCCACTCCTCCTCCCTCTAGCCGTTGGTTGCTGATGCAGCTACTCCGCTTAGTAGAGCACAAATAGAAGTAGAAGTTGTTAGCCCTCTGCTGAGTTTACTGGCTCTTCACTATCTCCCTGACATTTATCTTATTATAATAAATGTCTTGTGGATAGCAGAAAGCTCATAACATCCTTGTTTACTTACCTTCTCTGGGCTAATTACATTTTCTCTGTTTGATCTTATCATCATCATCATTTCTAATTTGTGCTGCTTCTTCACACAAACAGTCTCTAACGACGTATTATGCATAAAACAGCTGAGGCAAAACTTGGGGCTGACGTAAGTCGCAAAAAGTCAATACGGGGTACCTTTGCATTGCAAATCCTGTGCTATAACCGCTAGACCATGCAGCCCCTTTTAATCGTGGATTTAGTAGCAGTAGTAGTAGCAGCCATAGCAGTAGTAGTAGTAGTAGTAGTAGTAGTAGTAGCAGCAGCAGCAGTAGTAGTAGCAGTACAGTAGTAGCAGTAGTAGTAGTAATAGTAGTAGTAGCAGCAGCAGCAGCAGCAGCAGCAAAAGCAGCAGCAGCAGCAACAGCAGCAGCAGCAGTAGTAGTAGTAGCAGCAACAACAGCAGCAGCAGCAGCAGCAGCAGTAGTAGCACTAGTAGTAGTGGTAGTAGTAGTAGTGGTGGTGGTGGTGGTGGTGGTGTTTGTAGTAGTAGTAGTAGTAGTAGTAGTAGTACTAGTAATAGTAGTAGTAGTAGTAATAGTAGTAGTAGTAGTAGTAATAGTAGTAGCAGCAGTAGCAGTAGCAGCAGCAGCAGCAGTAGTGGTAGTAGTAGTAGTAGTGGTGGTGGTGTTGGTGTTGGTGGTGGTGTTTGTAGTAGTAGTAGTAGTAGCAATGCAGAGGCAGCAGCAGCAGCGGTGGTGGCGGTGGTGGTGGTGTCATAAATTTACTCTCTAAAATATACATTTACTTGTCTATAAAAGTTAGCAGTTGTTCCTCATATTTGAATAATTACCTCACAACTGACGCCATAGTAATCCCTGCATTTGATGGAGTGCACGGATAATGGCTTGCAGCCTCCACATAGGGCGTGTAAATCATGCTGATGTCCAGTTCAGACTCCGTATTACATTCATTAGATGGCTTTAATTTTCTGCATAAAATAACTATGACGACACTGGTTGCAAAAATTATCACAACATTTGTAATAATTATGATACAATTTCACAGATTTTTCACATAATCGCAATACAATAAAACCAAAAAATGCTTTAAGCCAAAACTTTATTATTTTTTTTAAAAAACATTTAACAATTTCGTACAAGTATGAAAGGTTGATTTTCCACTGAAGCTAAGCTCATCTGACGTTACAGTAATGATGAAGATCGAAAACTTTTTGTGGCAGAAACTTTTTCCCTTCTGCTTGTAAATTTGTCATTTCAATTTTGCTAGGGAGAATTTTCAATAATATTTCTGAAAAAGAAAAAAATCATGTGTTAGTAAGGTGCTCTAAGTGCGATTTAAAATTTTGAATAATGGCATCATAATTGATGAGACGAAAAATATGAAACAGCAAGCAATATATTGTTTTATCAAAGATAAATCAATTCTCTCCAGCAAGAAACTTTCCCTCAAAACAAATTTGCGTCTTCTCAGTGCATTTGTAACCAGTATCTTCATGTACAATAGTAAAATGTTGTGTTTGACTGCAACTCCGGAAATGCTAATAAATTACGGTACAATTTCATACATCATTGTAAGTCAAAATAAATAACCTGCAGTTCCAATTCAACAAATATTCTCAGTAAGGCTGCCATACCGTGAAGTTTTGCAGAGCTTGTATTTCGGCAAAGATGGGCCTACCCCCGCCTTGGAGGTCGTTGCCTTTGGTATCCCCAAGGATCAGGTATAGGCGGAGGCTGAGGCCTTGGAGGTCGTGGCCTTGGAGGTGGTGGCCTTGGAGGCCATGGCCTTTGAGGTGATCCCCAAGGATCAGGATAAGGCTGGTCAGGCCATTCGCGACTTCCATAACGAGAACGTCGACGGGAACGTCTTCCATAACGAGAACGTCGACGGGAACGTCTTCCATAACGAGAACGTCGACGGGAACGTCTTCCATAACGAGAACGTCGGCGAGAACGTCTTCCATAACGAGAACGTCGGCGAGAACGGGAACGGGATCGTCTACGGGAACGTCGTCTCTCAAGGCGAGAAATTCCACCTGGAAAGCAAAGTTTATTAAAACCTTAATTGGTTTTAACATCAGTTTCCTAATTCTCCTTATTACTGAAGGCATTAATTGCCTTAATGAAGGTTTATCCTCTTATCTGCTTTTTGACGCTATAACATGTCTCTGTGCCTACTTACCAGCCATGTTTCTCTTTAGTTGGTAAAAAGAGAGACATCCAACACCAACTTCCTCAGCCGAGCGTCAGACGGAGAATAAACTCGTTTGCGTTACTTCAACAACTAAGTTGAAAAGTTTCCATGGCAACGATTGTACGTCATCAATGCAATTGCGTCATCGTGCATACGTGTCAATATTCGCAGGGATTTTGCATAATGGTTTTAACGGACGAACAGTTTCCATGGCAACGATTGTACGTCATCAATGCAACTGCGTCATCGTGCATACGTGTCAATATTTGCAGGGATTTTGCAGTTTTAAAATCGTGGCAATAATTTCTATGAAAATGTTAAAGGAAATGAAACGTAAAATAAGTCAGTGTAAAATCAAATATTTATTTTATTGCGCTTTATTAAATTTAATAGAATTAATGAAATTTATCTGCATGTTATTTATACAAACAACTAAGAGTAAAATACATACCTTCGTAACGTCCAAACTTGATTATTGCAATAGTTTACTTATATATATATATATATTGCAATCTAAACTACTGTGCAGTAATGGAAAGTAACGACGAATAAAATCAAACATATTTTCAACTATGCACAAAAAAATGAAAAAAATTATGATTTAATTAATATGGCCGTGGATATACGAATTCTGAATTAGTGTGTATGTTGTCGTACTGGTGTGATGGTATTTCATATCTGGTTAATATTAGTGATTTTAATTTTGTTTTAAATGCTGATAGGGACTTGATTTGTTTAACCTGTAATGGTAGAGAATTTTAGACTCCCTAAACATGAAATTAGCAAACTCCAGCTAATTCAAAACTCTGCTACCCGTCTAGTTACGAAAACTAGAAAATACGATCATATTACACCCATTCTAAGAGAGTTACGTTGTTGCGAAATCAGTTTAAAGTTCTTTGTATCACCTACAAAATACTACATTGGTTGGCACCTGCATACTTTAATAGTTTTTTAATACGCTGTAATATAGTAAGAACACTTCGTTCTAATGCTAATGAACAAATTAATTTACATCAGCCAATTCCTAATACAGAGAGAGAGAGAGAGAGAGAGAGAGAGTGGGGGAGAGAATAGAGAGAGAGAGTGTGAGAGAGAGAGAGTGTGGGAGTGAGAGAGAGAGGGGAGAGAGTGGGAGTGAGAGAGTGAGATAGAGAGAGAGAGTGGGGGGGAGAGAATAGAGAGAGAGAGAGTGTGAGAGAGAGAGAGTGGGAGTGAGAGAGAGAGAGTGGGGGGGGGGGAGAGAAGAGAGAGAGAGAGTGGGAGTGAGAGAGTGAGATAGAGAGAGAGAGTGGGGGGAGGAGAGAGAGAGAGAGAGAGTGGGAGTGAGAGTGTGAGAGAGAGAGTGGGGGGAGAGAGAAGAGAGAGAGAGAGTGGGGGAGAGAGAAGAGAGAGAGGGAGTGAGAGAGTGAGAGAGAGAGAGAGTGGGGGGAGAGAGAAGAGAGAGAGAGACAGACAGAGAGGGAGTGAGAGTGAGAGAGAGAGAGAGAGAGTGGGGGAGAGAGAAGAGAGAGAGAGAAAACAAATAAGCTGCGACAAAGAAAGGAGTGAATTGCTTCTAATGCTAATGAACAAATTAATTTACATCAGCCAATTCCTAATACAGAGAGAGAGAGAGAGTGGGGGGGGGGAGAGAATAGAGAGAGAGAGAGTGTGAGAGAGAGAGAGTGGGAGTGAGAGAGAGAGAGAGAGAGTGGGGGGGAGAGAAGAGAGAGAGAGAGTGGGGGAGAGAGAAGAGAGAGAGAGAGAGGGAGTGAGAGAGTGAGAGAGAGAGAGAGTGGGGGGAGAGAGAAGAGAGAGAGAGACAGACAGAGAGGGAGTGAGAGTGAGAGAGAGAGAGAGAGAGTGGGGGGGGAGAGAAGAGAGAGAGAGAGTGGGAGTGAGAGAGAGTGGGAGTGAGAGAGAGAGAGAGAGAGAGAGTGGGGGGGGAGAGAAGAGAGAGAGAGAGTGGGAGTGAGAGAGTGAGATAGAGAGAGAGAGTGGGGGAGAGAGAAGAGAGAGAGAGAAAACAAATAAGCTGCGACAAAGAAAGGAGTGAATTGCTTCTAATGCTTTTAACTCTTCGTTCTAATGCTAATGAACAAATGAATTTACATCATCCAATTCCCAATACTGCATTCTATGGTGAAAAAGTGTTTACCTGTCTGAGCTCTGTATCTCTGGAATAACTTACCTGTTGCTAAACGTTCTACAAATTGATTAGATTGTTTTAAACGTCTTAAAACACATTTGTTTAAATTGTACTTTTTATGATAAATTGTTTTTTAATTTTTATTGTTTTTTTGGTTTTTAATGTCTTTTAAATTTTATGTTTCTGAGAAATTTTAAATGTATTTC
>JAQGDQ010000745.1:0-5000 GCA_030141605.1 Tubiluchus corallicola | reverse complement strand
AAAGCAATTTTTGTGTCATTCTGCTAATAAGCAAACAGATTGTTATGGAGATCCACTAGAATTAAATAGAATATTGTAGGATGTTCTATAGTATAGTAGAACAATCTTCTTACCTTGTAGAAGTTTCTAGAACTTTCTATTTCTAGATTGTTCCCTTGCACTGATATATAAGCCTCCCTCCCCATAGCCCATCTTTAATGGTTATGATGGCTACATCCCTATCATCAATTATATTTAAATGTTCTATACAATTATAGTTATTACTGCAAGTATAATGTATAATTTAATCTCTTCTCCCCCACTTAAATTTGAGTATATATATGTGTGTGTGTGTGTGGGTATGTGGGTGTGGGTGTATATATATATATATATATATATCATTGTATATACAAGTAAGCAATATGGTGCATTGTAATACAAGTAAGTGGTGCATTGACAGATAATCACATAATTCATATTCGTAACTATTTA
The DNA here is from genome assembly GCA_030141605.1 of Tubiluchus corallicola. Lineage (NCBI taxonomy): Eukaryota > Metazoa > Priapulida > Priapulimorpha > Priapulimorphida > Tubiluchidae > Tubiluchus > Tubiluchus corallicola. Next base: position 4,529 of record JAQGDQ010000745.1, on the reverse strand, counting down.
AAAAAATTTCACTCTTTAAAGCTCACTCAAAATCGTAATTACATATTATGTTTTCCTTTCTCAACTTTCAGGTTTATTGCTCTTATACCATTGCTATTATTACATCATTTACCTCATCCTTATTTACATTAAGCTATCCACAGAAGCATGCATAACTATAATCACTTTTTCATTTTAGTAAGGTGAGTGTGTTAATGACCGTATGGTCGTACACTCACCTCGCACTACTCAAATTATTACATCATTTACTTCATCCTTATTTACGTTAAGTTATCTACAGAAGCATGCATAACTATAATCATTTTTTCATTTAAGTAAGGTGAGTGTGTTAATGACGTTATGGTCGTACACTCACCTCGCACTACTCAAATTATTACATCATTTACTTCATCCTTATTTACATTAAGTTATCTACAGCAGCATGCATAACTATAATCATTTTTTCATTTAAGTAAGGTGAGTGTGTTAATGACCGTATGGTCGTACACTCACCTCGCACTACTCAAATTATTACATCATTTACTTCATCCTTATTTACATTAAGTTATCTACAGAAGCATGCATAACTATAATCATTTTTTCATTTAAGTAAGGTGAGTGTGTTAATGACCGTATGGTCGTACACTCACCTCGCACTACTCAAATTATTACATCATTTACTTCATCCTTATTTACATTAAGTTATCTACAGAAGTATGCATAATTATAATCATTTTTTCATTTAAGTAAGGTGAGTGTGTTAATAACCGTATGGTCGTACACTCACCTCGCACTGCTCAAATTATTACATCATTTACTTCATCCTTATTTACATTAAGTTATCTACAGAAGCATGCATAACTATAATCATTTTTTCATTTAAGTAAGGTTAGTGTGTTAATGACTGTATGGTCGTACACTCACCTCACACTACTCAAATTATTACATCATTTACTTCATCCTTATTTACATTAAGTTATCTACAGAAGCATGCATAACTATAATCATTTTTTCATTTAAGTAAGGTGAGTGTGTTAATGACCATATGGTCGTACACTCACCTTGCACTACTCAAATTATTACATCATTTACTTCATCCTTATTTACATTAAGTTATCTACAGAAGCATGCATAACTATAATCATTTTTTCATTTAAGTAAGGTGAGTGTATTAATGACCGTGTGGTCGTACACTCACCTCGCACTACTCAAATCATTTTATTAATTAAAATAAATTTATTAATGTGTATAATATTGTATTTTGATGTGTGAAAATGAATTCATAGTTCATAAGGCAGAGCTGGCCGCTGGAGTTTATTCTCTTGTATCCTCGTATTCTCACATTCTCAGATGCGCTTTCACGTTTCTAGATTATCACATTTACTGTAAACATTTCGCGTTCCTTCATACTTTTATGTTGTAGAATTCTCGCATAATAAACTAGTTTAATTTGATGGCGTGTTTTCTGGTTTTCTCTACGAGCCTTCCGAGAGAAACAAAACACAACACAGACAGACAGACAAACAAACAGCAATAAAAACACAGCCTCTTTTGCAGACCTACTGCTAAGTAATTAATAAAGATTTTACTGCAGAATGCAAATGTTATTTGAGAAGCGACCATTGTTAATGTGGTCTGTTTTCGTAGTTCATTATTTCTCTAGATTTTCATTACTGGTTTTGCCATATTCAGGCCCTGTTGCACGAATTCTTCTTCACGTTGCCGTTGCCGTCACACCACTCAGATCTGCCACAACCGACCCACAAGACCGGCCGTCGCACGGAACACGGACAGTTCATATTCGACGTAGATAAACCTCTGTCCGAAAGTTTGGTGAGTGTTGCCGAACTACAACATCACATACCGTGACGTCGACTGTCAGGCAATGGCAGAAATCTTTGCAGCAAGATGTGAAAAGTTGATCGTCTTTGAGACAGCCAGCTTGGCTCCGAGTGAATGGCAGAAGGGTTCCAAGAATGGTTAAAAATTATAGTTGTACTTTGTTAATTACTGAATCGTCTTCACTGTTTCTTGTGTTTACAAAATAAACAAATAAACAAAAACAAATAAACATTTTCTTGTCATCTTTTGTTATTCACACACTGTTTGCAAATGGAAACAAACGTAAAATGAAAATAATTGACAGCACAAACTTGAGCAAAGACATGGCTAGTTATCCTAAACAATCATCTGCAACATTTCTACCATAACGTTGTTTCAAGGACATGGCTTGTGCATGAGCAAAGACGTTGCCAACATAGTCATCTGCAATGTTTCATACATAATGTTGTTGTTGTTCAATGTTATGGTTTAAATGTTGCAGATGATTGCCTTGAAATAAATGGCAATGTTTTTGCTCATGCACAAGCCATGTTCTTGAAACGATGTTATGGTTTAAATGTTGCAGATGATTGCATTGAAATAAATGGCAATGTTTTTGCTCATGCACAAGCCATGTTCTTGAAACAATGTTATGGTTTAAATGTTGCAGATGATTGCATTGAAATAAATGGCAATGTTTTTGCTCATGCAAAAGCCATGTTCTTGAAACAATGTTATGGTTTAAATGTTGCAGATGATTGCATTGAAATAAATGGCAATGTTTTTGCTCATGCAAAAGCCATGTTCTTGAAACAATGTTATGGTTTAAATGTTGCAGATGATTGCATTGAAATAAATGGCAATCTTTTTGCTCATGCAAAAGCCATGTTCTTGAAACAATGTTATGATTGAAATGTTGCAGATGATTGCATTGAAATAAGTGACAATGTTTTTGCTCATGCAAAAGCCATGTCTTTGAAACAATGTTATGGTTTAAATGTTGCAGATGATTGCATTGAAATAAATGGCAATGTTTTTGCTCATGCACAAGCCATGTTCTTGAAACAATGTTATGGTTTAAATGTTGCAGATGATTGCATTGAAATAAATGGCAATGTTTTTGCTCATGCAAAAGCCATGTTCTTGAAACAATGTTATGGTTGAAATGTTGCAGATGATTTCATTGAAATAAATGGCAATGTTTTTGCTCATGCACAAGCCATGTTCTTGAAACAATGTTATGGTTGAAATGTTGCAGATGATTGCATTGAAATAAATGGCAATGTTTTTGCTCATGCAAAAGCCATGTTCTTGAAACAATGTTATGGTTTAAATGTTGCAGATGATTGCATTGAAATAAATGGCAATCTTTTTGCTCATGCAAAAGCCATGTTCTTGAAACAATGTTATGATTGAAATGTTGCAGATGATTGCATTGAAATAAGTGACAATGTTTTTGCTCATGCAAAAGCCATGTCTTTGAAACAATGTTATGGTTTAAATGTTGCAGATGATTGCATTGAAATAAATGGCAATGTTTTTGCTCATGCACAAGCCATGTTCTTGAAACAATGTTATGGTTTAAATGTTGCAGATGATTGCATTGAAATAAATGGCAATGTTTTTGCTCATGCAAAAGCCATGTTCTTGAAACAATGTTATGGTTTAAATGTTGCAGATGATTGCATTGAAATAAATGGCAATGTTTTTGCTCATGCAAAAGCCATGTTCTTGAAACAATGTTATGGTTGAAATGTTGCAGATGATTGCATTGAAATAAATGGCGATGTTTTTGCTCATGCACAAGCCATGTTCTTGAAACAATGTTATGGTTGAAATGTTGCAGATGATTTCATTGAAATAAATGGCGATGTTTTTGCTCATGCACAAGCCATGTCTTTGAAACAATGTTATGGTTGAAATGTTGCAGATGATTATGTGGGAAAAATGGTGACGTGTTTGCTTAAGCAGGTGCTTAAGGTTCTTTCATTTTAGGAAAAACTTGCTTGTAAATTCCTGGATTATTTTTGCCATTCGTGTAACATCATGAACGACGTTTATTCAAAGGGTTTGTTGCATTGTCATTTGTTGTTGAAATAAGGTGTTTTAGTGAAAACGGTAGCCATTTATATATATATATATATTAATTCTTTATTTGTCATTAAAATAAATGGTTCACTCATTATAATAAAATTGAGTAAGCCTCAGCGTAATGTTAAAATAACAACACTGTTCAAGACAAATGCGTCCAGTGCTGACTAAAAAAACTAAAGTGCAAACTATATACAATATAATGAACATATTTACTAACACCATATTAAAATATTTTTACAAAACAATATTACAAAAGTACATTAAATTTTACATGACATATTTTACACTATATATACATTTGACGTGACACAATTAACAGAAACATGCTTTGCATTACATAAATTTCACTCATTACATTTACACTATTTATACATTTGACATTACAAAACTAACATAACACGTATTACATTACATAATTTTTAAAATTTCACTTTTAATCGTTTTATGGATTAAGGGGGGGGGGTAGATGTAAGTTGAGTCTGTGTAATTAGTATCAGATGCACAACGTGGAAGTTGAAACCTTTAATGAAAAGATTTGTGATTTGGAAATTAGTAAAGAAGACACGGACTTAGCCAACAGTCTATCGAGAACTGAACTCTTGGAGAGTGAGGAATGCGTTCCATATTACTGTTCT